>JAGKTI010004191.1:11955-45176 GCA_018397915.1 Birgus latro
AAGCTGCTAGAGATCAAGCAGCATGGAAAGCTGCCATTAGGTGATCAAAGCTGTTTTATGAATGAAGGAAATGATAAGTTCCCTTTTTTGCTCCATTAGGTAGGTAAAGAGGTCGTTATAAATTTAAGGGCTTCATTTGTTATCTTTCCCTGTCTTTGCTTTCTGCACCCTGCCTCACCTCCTCAATAAGTGGAAGAGATCAAGATGAAAATGAAGATTGTTCCAAGATAGTTTACTGTTTGTATTAGCTTAACTTGAATAAGGAAGTAGCATTTTACTGTATAGGAATAAATGCATTGGTTACTAAGTAAATTTATGTTAACATATTTCAGAGAAACTTATTTACTAGAGCCCTTAACTCATTTGTGGATCAGTGCTTATCTGCATGTGAATGTGGAAAACTTAGGCTGAAATTACCCTTCTGCTGTCCACCATTCTCCTTTTGAGAGATAGGTACATATCTGTATGGCAAGAATATTAACTTATAGACTCACTGAAATGGATGGTTTGATGCAGCATTCAGTTATGTCCTTCAGTATAAGAGTTAACTAGTGTTGCCTGTTGAGGTAGCACTGTCAGTTCAAGGGATGAGTTGTAAACCATATTTGTACTTTTGGGCAGTTGGATGAGGGACAGCTTGATAGCGGAGGAGGCCACTCCTGCTGTGATGGTATGAGGTGGTAGACTTCCACCACCACCTGTGATGTAGGGGAGCAACTTGGCTGGATACTTAAAAGGTGAGTACCTTTAAAAATGTAATACTTAATCACATAGGTGATAGTCTGTTTAAATAACCATTGGTGGGCCAAGTGGAGTGTATTATACATCGGCTTGTATAGTTTTCTTTAAATCTTGCCATGGTACTAGCTTTTGTCAATTGCCAGTTGGTTGCAAAAGTTTCCTCAGTAAGGGTTAGTCAGATTTCACTAAAGCCTGTGCTCTGAGGAAGCTAAAGTTGCAAGAATCTTGCAGAATGTTGTTAAAAACTCACTTTTGCTAATTGAAATTGTCTGCAGTAAGTGTGTAGCAGTTAAATTGGCAATGGAAACACAGCAGTGGAAACACACATCCCTTGAAATGATCATTGTCACCCCTTGTGCCTTAGGTTTTTCATAAGTTTTTCCTGTCTTTGGAGACATGGAACAGAAGTCATATAGTCATTATTACCCCTTCACTAAAGGAAATTTCCCCAAAGCTGGATAAAACATTTGGGTGTGGGCAGGAGTGAATTAAAAATAACAGGAAGCTCCCTAATATCTCTTCCGTAACAGTTTATTTTAGGGGTTAAACCTAAGTCAGTTGGAGACCCCTGCATTTAAAAGGAAGCTCCCTAACACCTCTTCCTTACCTATTAACTTAGGGAAATCAGTGTTGTGATAGTAAAGCCTTGTCTGACATGAAGATTTATGCATTTCTAAGTTCCATTGGAACTTGTACGTTCCTCATACTAATTGCTTGATTTTATTTTTGAGTGACATTGGGTGTGGAAGGTGAAAAGCGGCAACACTGGGGGAAGGGTTGTGAGACTGAAAAAGACCAGGGATGAGCCTGTAGGGTGCAACCTCAGGGATAAAGGACTGAAAAGGGAGGCTGCCAGAGACTGAGCAACATGGAGAGCTGCCATTAAGTTACAAAGGCTGACACATGCAAGCATGTTGGAGACTTTCTTTATAAATGATACGAAAGCATATTTCCAGATTCTGTTAATCCTGTACATTTTGAACTGGAATATATAGCTTTTTTAACCCCATCAGAGCTGTAAGTCCAAAATTGTAAAATGTCTGGTGGTGGCAAGAATGAAACCAAAAATTAATTACTGAGGAAGAGGTGCTAGAGGAGTTAAGGAATTATTATACTGTACCTCAGTTTGAATTTATCTCTGTGACTGTTTCTTCTTCTGCCTGTGACTTTTTCCTTCTGCCTGTGACTTTTTCCTTCTGTCCATGATTGTTTCCTTTTAGCAGTGACTAAATAATGATTTCCTTCTGCCAGCAACTTCTGGGGAGGGGGGGATTGAATACTTTCCCAGTATCCCTGCCTGTCATAAGAGGCAACTAAGAGGGACCATTTTATCTCTTTTCTTTCTCTCTTTGCTGTTCTCTTCTCCACTGACCCACCTCTTTTTGATACTTCCTTATTTCTTTGGCCTTTATTTTCCCTCTACTCCTGTCATGTTAGACATTTGGTTTTATGACATGAATAGTTTAAGAACCTGCCATTAATGCTGATCCATCCTACCTTCCTCCCTGTGCTTTTAACACCAAACTATTTCATCTCCAAGCATCTTCATGGCCAAAGCCACTTCCATGCCAGTCTTAATGTCATATAACCCATTTGACTTGGTGCTGGTTCATTAGTCCTTCCATCTGTCAGTGACAATCTAATGCAGTGGCCAGGTATCTTTCAGTGAATGGATCTTGACTTCGTTCAGTTCATGTTTGAGAAGATTTTAATCTTTCTAGGTTTCTCATGTAATTCAAACTTTGAAATAGTCTTTAGAATTACTTAAGTAGATATAGATAGATAGGTAAATAAAGCACACAGGGAGTATGGTGGATTATCTTTAGGTGTATCATCAGTGTTTACAGTTTTTGCCTTCTCAGTTTGGCCATCAGTCATCATCGTTTAGTGGTTTAAGGTGCTTTTGGCTGATGTTTGTTAGGTGGTTGTTTGCTACTGTGTTTACTATAGATGCCTGGTGGTCAAGTGAGTTAAGGTGGCCCATGTAGATGTCTATCTATCCATCTTTTCCCAGACGCCATAATCCCGTAAGGGGTGGCCATTTGACTTTGAGTTATTTGTTTTACAGGGAGGGGCACTAACCCTCCACCAACCCACTTGCTGACACGTAGGAAGCACGTATGGTTTGGTTATATGGTTACCACCCAGCATTGTAAATGGTTTCTTGGCTTACAGGAAACCATTTGGCTTGCCACTCAATGTAAAGCCTGTAAAGGAAAGAAATGCAATAAGAAGTGACAGGAAAGATGGGAGAAATAGGAAGAGAGGAGGGCAGGCACAGAAAAAGAATGATAAAGGCTAAGGAAGTAGGCAGCACTACATCAAGTGAGTGGCTGTAGTGCTGCCTACTTCTTCCTTAGCCTTTATCATTCTTTTGTGCTTTGGAATATTACTAGGTCTTTTCACCTGTGGCAAAGCCAACAGGTTTAGAAGTGTGTGTTTTAGGAAAGTTTAAATATCTGCTCCTGGACACCTCTAAGCTATTGTCTTATGAAATAAAGTTGCTTAGCCTGAAATTTTGCTGATTTAACATGTCAGCTGTTACTCAGCTGACTGTTAGCTGCTTTCCAGTTTTGACTATAAGGAGGAATTGTAGCTACTTATGAAATACAAAGTTGCTGAGCTTGAAATTTCAAGTTGATATGTCAGGTGTTGCATCAGCTGATTATTAAGCAGTTATAAATTTTTGCCAAGAGGGGGTATTTTGATAAAACTTTCACTTTAAGTTTCAAAGAGATACCTAGTTTTAAAAATTGGCTGCAGAAGTTTTGCTGTAGGTATGTGCATATAGTCGCTTCTTGTCTTTGAATGTTAGGTGTGTTAGTGTTTAGACTGGGTAAGTGTAGATTAGGTTAGTGAGTCTGGGTGTAGGTTAGGTTAGTGAGTGGGTGCCAGGTTCCGCAACAACCATAGCTTAGTATTTCAGTTTTGGAAGTGGTTCAGTTCCATCAGGTGAAAACACAACAGCTAATGTGTTTTTGTATTTGCAGGAGGCAAGATGACTTCTAACAAGATTTGTGAAGATATCAAGATGACAAGATCAAGCCAGCTGTTTGGAAAATGCATTGTTCCAAGAAGATTGGTAATGTGTTAAAACTGTCTCTCTTCCCTTTTGCTTTAACTTGGCTTAAAATAACCATGCTAGTCATGAAGTGCTGTGGAAAGGGTTTAGCTATAGTGTATTAGATCAAAATTAGTGATACTGGTCATGAAGTGTTGTGGAAAGGTTGTAGAGCCAATGTTGTTTTTGTTTTTGCTACTGAACTAAGTGAAGTATACTGTCAGGGGATAAATCTTGGCCAAGTTAAAGTGAAAGAACTGTAGTTGTGTGTGTACAGAAAGACCTCATTTGTGATAGTCATGAGTGCTGTTGACGGTGTTCCTTTAATTTTTTGTAAACTCCAAGTAGTTTACTCATTGTCCTCAGGCTGGTTATTTTGCTAGTTATGAAGTACTGAATTATTTTGTGGCCAGGCTTGTCTGGGCATAACATAGTGGTCTGCACCCTGAATGTGCCCTTATTCTGTGTTCCACCATTACCCATTGGGAAGATAGGGAGATCTGTGACTAGTAACCAAGGAGACTCATGTAGTCCACCATTATCCTTAGCAAGGATAGGGAGAACTGAGGGTTATTTTATTTGATGTGATTGTGAATTGAAGGATGTTGTTGATCAACCCCAGTCTGTGTGGCCAAGCAGACCCTTCAACCACAGGCAAGCAACAGCCACTTGCAGGGCCATCCCATGTAATGAACTAGTGTTACCTTGCAGTTGACAGAGCCCTGCAATGGCAAGGTGCGTTGAAAAGTGTGGAGGTTTGGTTCATGGATGGATGCTGCATTTGCATCTCCATCCAGTTAACATGGGCACCATAGCAGGCTCCACATCACCCCCTTATCTGGTGATATGGTTACCACTGAACATTGTAACCCAGGAAACAATTAGGCTTGTCATCTGGTGTAGAACCACCTGAAGTGGAAAGAGAAAAAAAAAGTGACAGGAAGAAAAGGGAGAAGTAGGGGGTGAGGACAAACAGAATGATAATGTTGAAGGAAGAAGTAGGCAGTACTGCAGTGCAACCTCAAAAGTTTGGAAATGTCTAAAGTTCGATTGCCATAAATTACGAAATTTGCATATTTATTTCCCAAAATTAGCTCAAAAATGACCCAAGACTACCATAAAAAATAACCAGCTACATCAGGTACTGATGACCAGATGACCTCACTATAAGTGTCTGGTCACCCATAATAAAAAATTTCCTTTCCTCCTTGTGGTTAAGATCTTTATTCTTTGATTCATTGTTTTCGTATCCAAATTTCACCATTATTATGGCTTCAAAAAGGTGTCCTTGCTTTACCAATTAGTGCAGTGCTGTGGGAAAAAAATTATGGAGTATAAGAATGCAGCCACAACTACTTAATGTGTGTGTTGTGAAATGATTGGGATGGAAATGACCATCTATGACAAAAAATTGAAGGTACAGTACTTAGTGCTGCACCAACAGAAACTAGAGTAAATAACTCTTTGCCGGTGTTCTAAAAAATATTGGTGGTGTTGAACATGACAGTATATGACATTACAAAGCAGTGTGATAAGGTTTTTCAGTTTTGTTGAATGAAATTATGGTATGTGTTCCTTAATCACACAACACCATGGAACACCATTTGTTAGATGTCAACTAATTTGCCTCACCTTTGACATAAGCATGATTGTTTGTAGGCAGCAGTCTCTTAATATAATTCTCTTAGATCATTTGCATTACTGTTAAACCATTGTGCAATCTGTTTTGAGTAGATATAAACCTCCATCTCTTTCCAGTTGTTTCACAAACACAGTGTATGCACATATTGCATCACTGTTTGAAATTTCAATGTTTCTGCAAGATTACAATAATGCAGACTTGCAATAAGTGTACATTATCACAAAATAAATCAAAATTAACTAAGCATTCTGTGAGAAATGCACAGCACATGAAGAAAAGTGTAGCATCACTGGTCAGGCTGTAATACGAACAATCAGCTGATCACCCGCTACGCAGCGCAAGGCTTTGGGCTATATCTGTCTAGAGCCAGACATCGTAATCCTGTAAGGGGTAGCTATTTGACTTTGAGTTAGCTGTTTTATGGGGGGGGAGCACTAACCCTCTGCTAACCCACTTGGTGACTTAGGAAACACATGGGTTGGTTATATGGTTACTACCCAGTGTTGTAAATGGTTTCCTGGCTTACAGGAAACCATTAGGCTTGTTACTCAATGTAAAGCCACCTGAAGAGAGAAGAGTAATAATAAGTGACAGGAAAAATGGGAGAAATAGGAAGAAAGGAGGACACACACACAAAATGAATAAGTGAGTTGCTGAAAGATGTAAATATTCATGTACAGTACTGTAGTTATTACAGAAATAAATGAATGCAAACTTATTGTCCCTTACACCTTACTGGCGGATGTTAATTATGAATAAAACTGTAAAATGTTTTAGAACAAGGGGACATACACAAGATGAGGAAAGATTACTACATGGTTTTTAGCAATTATTGTACTGATAATGATTATCTTGAGGTAAATGGTAGTGTTAACATCGGAAAATAGGATGCCTAAAGCCAGCTTGTTAGCTCAGACTACAGTGCTTGTGTCGAAAGCATGTCTTAAACCATGAGAATTAAGACAGCCACAGAAATGCTTTATAAAAATTTCAAATTTTTCAGCAGTTCAAATAGTTAGGACACAAGCACTTTGAATTTTAGAGGTTGCACTGTATATCAAGTGAGATGTTCAGTCACCTACCACCTGAGGGACTAGTAACCAAGGAGACTCATGAAAGCAAGTCTCCTGTACCTGTAACATTTATTGCAATACCACATTGATATGACTAGTAACCCTAACCACCTCTTGAAGGCAGCCAACTCCATTGTCCGTTAAATTTAATTATTATAGCATGTTTTCAAACCTAACAGATCTCTATTCAGTTTTGTCCCAGTTGATGGCTGTGTGTTGTTAGATTGGAGGGTTGATATGACTAGTAACCAAGGGTGATGGTACATAGGGCTGGTGGCAGTACTGTCAAAGCAGAGGAAGTGTAGCCATGTGTGGCTTACCACCAGGGGTGTGGGAACTAACTACTGTACATCTTATGCAGTGTTTGGTAAGAGGGTACATGAGATGTAGTGGTGTTAGAGGCAGACTGTAAAAAATGTTGACTTGGTGTGTGCATTGTGTGGGGGAGAGCATATGGAGATTCAGGCTTGAAAGGATTGATCTTGCTGATAAGTTAAGTGTGTGGAGTTTTTTTTTTTTGGGGGGGGGGACTTTATGTGCTGGAGGTGGGGCTGGTGTTAGATCTGTGGCTAGGGTAAGGAGTGATTAGAGGAAGTTCAGGGAGCTGTTGCCTCTCCAGGCATTGAGAGAGCTTTCCCTCAGTGCTAAGGGATCTTTTTATATGTGGCATATTAGGAGTTTAATGGTGAACAGTCGTGAGACATGGGTAGTGTAGAAAGAGTATGTTGGTAGACTGAAACATACAGAAATGACAATGATTAGATTTGTGCATTGTGCACCCTTGAATGACAGGCCTTGGAGGGGTGTTAGGATTGGAATTGAAGAGTTGAGAAGAAGGATGGGACTTGAATGTATTGGTATAGTGATGAGGTGTAAAGAGAGATGGTTTGGGCATGTGGAGAGGATGGAGAGTGAGAGCTGTGATTGTTTAGAGTACGAGTTGTGAGAGGCAGACTAATAAGACCTGGGATGAAGCCATAGAGTGAGACCTCAGGGATAAGGGACTGGAAAGGGAGACAGCAAGAGATCAAGCAGCATGGAGAGTTGCCATTAGGTGACAAATGCCGACACATGCAAGTGTGTTGAAGCCTTTGTAAGCGATAGGAAAGTAAACGAAGTAACCAAGGAGACTGTCATTCCTCAACTAAGGATCATCAGACAATGTAACCCCTCTCCCCCACATTTTTTTTCCCCAGTTCTGTTAGTTGAGAAGTGTTCCTGTAAAGTTTAGTCAAGGAACAAAATTTTCCATTACCAGTTGTGGGGGGGGAACACTGTTAGTTTAGGCCATACCTATGACTAAATGAGGACATCTGTATATGCACTGTCTGTATTTGTGGATGTGGGAGCATCTCTTGGCCAGTCAGTGAGACCCTTTAATTTCTCAGCAGTTCACCTCGTGTTTTGTTTAATATATTGCGGCCCTCATGATCCCACATCCATTTCTTATATATTTATATGTGCTGACCATCAAATATTTTCTTTATTCCAATAAATGATTGCTTTATATAAATGTTTTAATATTTTATGTTGTGGAGTACACTTTTTCACCTTTAAGACTTTCATATTATGAAAAAAGCTTGATTTTGACAAGGCAATCTTCGAAATTCCGATGTTTTGGAGATAGCAACGTTAACCGTGCTTTTTAAAATCATACGTAAGTTCTTTTGCCAATGAGTGAAGTATTTTTGCAACTGTGTAATCAAAAGACAAACTGCAGCTAAAAAAAAAAAAGTCCATGCTTCCAGTGCAGACAAAACGATTTGAAACTTACAACATTTTGCTTAGTGGCACATAGTGATGCAACGTGCCAGTTTTTATTCCATCTGACTGCAACTGTTGCATCTTTATCTCACTTCTATTCCTACACCAGTGGTCACTGCTCCTCAGAACTGTCAGCTTGCATCCCTCCTCCGCAACAGCAGGTGCAAAGCACCCGTCTAACAGGATACTGTACTTTTACCTTTTCTGTCCGACACACTAATGCAAAAGTTGACAGTTACTCCCATTCCTCCATGTATGCAACATAAGTCTGGAACTGCCATCTTCTTCATTTCCTACTGCCTATGACCCAGTCTTTTAAATGCTTGTGTGTCCAGGCATCTAAAATTTAACATATCTTGAATTTGGCTCATAGCTTTTTAGCTTTTGTTGGAGGGAAAATCTTTCAGGCTTGATCATTTGTTTGCTTCTTCCTTGCTTTAAAAAAAATATTTTGTTTAATTAAAATTGTTCTGGGAGCAGCATTGCCTAAAAATTAACTGCTGTAGTGTTCGTCTATCATGTTAGACTGAATCAAAGACCATTTGCATGGGTTTGAAATAGCTGGGTAGGCCAGGAACAGCATACTGATTTATATAAACTCTATTATTTGCCAACTTGCATCAGACCGTGAGCGATAAATTTAAACTTCAACCTGTCTCGAGTAAGATGTGTGTCACTGTTTATAATATGATCAAGAAATTAATAAGTAAACTGTAGGAGGCTGTTCATAAGCTGACTTCCCCCTCCCCCCAAGGTTTTTTAAAGGAAGAAAGTCTTAAAGGTGAGAAATGTTACTTCTTGTTGAATATATAACTTGTGGCCGTATTATCACAGTAGTGAAGGTGTGTGTGTGTGTGTGTGTGTGTGTGTGTGTGTGTGTGTGTGTGTGTGTGTGTGTGTTTGTTTTAAGGATATTCTATTAATGTTAGGTATATAAAGCCAGCATTCCACATGAATCGAGTCAAGTGATAGTTCATTCTGTTGCCTTTTGCTCCAAAAATTAGAAATGGGAAACAGAGGATGTAATGGAGGGATGGAAAGTGAGAGAATTATCTAGGAGAGTGTAGAGGGTATGTGAGGTGGAGAGGGAGACCAAGGATGGAGGGATGAAACAGGTATATGAGAGGCTTGCATAAACTGGGGAGGATAGAGAGAGAGATTAACTAGACCAAGGATGGAGGGATGAAACAGGTATATGAGAGAGGCTTGTATAAACTGGGGAGGATAGAGAGAGAGAGATTAACTAGGGGAGTATGTGAGGTGGAGGATGGGGTGGAGAGGTACATGAGAGGCGTGTGTAGGTTAGGGGGAAGGGCAGAGAAATGGCAAGGGACAGTGTGCCAATTTGTACCCTTGCACGATTGAGGAGTTTGGCTATAGGTATAGATAGATAGCTGGTCCACACCTTCACATTCTCTGTTATAGTAATATTGCCATGAGTTATATATTTTTAAATATTTATTTTCTGAGATATTACTCTGAACTTTAACTTGGCCTAAAATTTTAGGCTTTCCAGCCTGAATTACAAGTGGTAATAGTCTTAAAACATGATGGTAGTCACAAACTCTGTGAAAAGGATTTTGAGCCATAGCATTGTCTTTGTGCTTGAAGTTATGTGACAACTGGAAGAGAATGAAAAATTGGGCCAGGTTATAGTGAAGAGTATAAAATTGTTTGGTTCAGTGAAATGTGATTTTGTTGATGGACATTCAACATGCATCACAACCAGTGCATCTTAGTATCTTTGAACCTTTCAGTACCATGATGTCTTTTCTCTGTTTATTGTTACTACATCCCACATGATTTTATTTAGCTTAGGAAGGAATTCTTGCACCATCCCTGCCCTACCTTGCATCCATGCTATACCTAGCTGTGCCCTCCCGTACCTGCCCTACTCCCGTCCAGTATGTCACCCCCTTGCCATACCCAGCCATGCCCTCACATACCTATTATGGCAGAATAACCTTAGTGCATGGAAGTGAAAAAGTTGTTACATGACAGTATTGTGATACCAACTCTGACATATGGAAGTGAAGCTTGGACCCTGTTGGAAGGACAGAAGTCATGAGTGAGAGCAGTGGAAATGAGTTATTTGAGAGGAGCATGTGGAGTCACATGGAGAGACAGACTAACAAATGAGGAAGTGAAGGAGTGTTGTGGTGTGGTTGTGGATATGATAGGAAGCATTAGGAGAAACACATTAAGGTGGTTTGGCCATGTGGAGAGGATGGAGAGTGAAAGACTGACGAGGAGAGTGTATGTGAGTGAGGTGGAGGGGGCGAGAGGGAGGGGGAGGCCGAGGATGAGATGGAGGGATGGAGTGGAGAGGTATATGAGAGAGGGGGGTGTGAGCTGGGAGCAGGGCAGTGAAATGGCAGGGGACAGAGTGACATGGAGGCGATTTGTTTGTGGCCACCCTGTTCGGGATTGAGGCGTCTGGCAATAGATAGATAGTTCCAAAAATAATATCCCTAACTCCATAGAAAGAATCATTTTAAGTAGATGTTAGTAATTAGTACAGGTGTTGTTTACATTATGGAAAAACGTGGGTCCCGCTACTAGGGTGTACAACC
Source organism: Birgus latro (assembly GCA_018397915.1). NCBI lineage: Eukaryota > Metazoa > Arthropoda > Malacostraca > Decapoda > Coenobitidae > Birgus > Birgus latro. Next base: position 22,810 of record JAGKTI010004191.1, read on the forward strand.
CAATTTCCATAAAAGGAGTCAGCCAGCGTGCATCTTTGGGCTGTCCAAGATCCATAGAACGCTTTATATTGATCTTGGTACGGTACAGGTATACTGTAGGAAACATCCACTACTGGTAATACTAATAGGTGAATGAACACAACAATGTTTTGTGTATTTAACGTGTTTGGACGCTCAGCCCTGTGGTGGCCGTGGCTTCCATCACAGCCTGATAAAGGACTATCTGCTGCGTCTGTACAGTACCGTCTACTGTACCTAATGGGCTTTGGATCACTAACGTAACCCAAAGTACCCCAACTTAACCAAAAATAACCTCATAAGCTCTCTGAGTGGTTGTTATTGAATTGTGATGCTTAATAATCAGAGAGAAAAATATATTAACATGGCCAAACAATAATACTTTAGTGACAAATGGAAACCTATACCTATACATACTTTTTTTTTCTACTAAATTTCATTGTGCAAAAAAGACGTGCCCTTTTGTTGTGTATTTGTGACATTTCTGCCTGAAACACTGCAGTACATGTTTTTTATCTATCTGTCTATTGCCAGACGCCTCAATCCCACACGGGGTGGCCACAAACAAATCGCCTCCATGTCTCTCTCTCCCCCTCCATTTCACTACCCTGCTTCCAACTCACACCCCCTTCTCTCATATACCTCTCCACTCCATCCCTCCAATTTTTAATTGCCCACCCCATGAACGTACTACTTTCCATCAGTACAACCGATTTTGTCTGTAAATTGTGAATGACTTCCAGTATTAATTATGCAGAAATCATTTAGAATTTTTCCATTTCTAGAAAGTTTAGTTATTAGGATGTAATTGGAAATCTACATAAGTAGCTCATTCATTCCGACCAATTTCAGCCAAAGTGGATGCTGCTACAGTATACGTACTGGGATCAGCTGGTAACTACTGGTAGCTGCTCTATCCGTTTTTCTTGTCTGTTGTGAGACAACATAGATCAAAGTAAGTATACATAGATATTGTATTCTGTACATGTATATATGAATTTTTGTTTGTGATATTGTATTGATAATACGAGCATACTCCAGTTTAACGATCTAATTGGTTAGGTAAAACCCCATCGTTAGGCGGGGTATTGTATATCAGGGTACTTTTAACATGTATTTCAACGTGGACCATTTACTAGCCTTGGGTTTCCCCCCAAACCAAATCCCAAACCCACCCAGATGAGCCCAAAAACAGGTTTTAAAGACAATGAAAATGGCCTAACAGCTGTCAAAGAAGCTAACCTAAGCCTAACACCTGTAAATAACTCACCTAAACCAACATATATAATCTGAATATCGTCAAATATACGTCTCAAAAAAATCAAGCTCAGTAAACTGTACCCAAAAATGACAGTGTTTCCCCCACCTGTGGCTAAAACACATTAATTAAATTAATTAAGGTCTAAAAGCACTTTATAAATCAACCTAAACACACCACTTTAGTCTAAAATATCATCAAAATTGGTAAGAAAAATCAAAACCCATTGTTGAACCGGGATTTGGCCATTGTTAGGAGGAGTATGGTGCAATTCCTACCCCCATCGTTAAGCCAGGGTATCGCATCTGTATACCTTACAGATAATTTGCTGAAAATTTACCCTACAGAGCTTTCAGTCTGGCTAATAACTACCGGGTAGTTAATTTTTATGGCCTTGTAGGAACCCCAGTTGATTCATTCAGTACGACGTCAATACAGTCACTATTGTACTCGTTTTATGATGGGGTTACGTCATACCTTAACGGATAACAATTTTATCGTAAATTGGGAGATTGAAGCATATTATAAAAGGAGGGTTACATTAATTCAACTTCCCTAAGTCACCTATCCAAGACTGAAACAAAAATGACAACCCACCATAATTCCTGTGTCTGTCCAAGTTGTCTCCAAGACCAAAACAAACACTATCACACCAAGACAGGCAGCATTACTCACGTACAGTAAATCATTGCAACAGCACAACAAACACACTTGCGCAAAGTTGGCCTGGTGCTACATGATGTATAGGCTTACAGTAGCACGTGGCTTGGCTGAGAGGTGACGATAGCTGGGGGGCACACGTAAGCGGGTTATAAAAAAGATACAAGGTCGGGCAGTGGATGTTGGAGCAGCCGTAGTGAGAGAGGGCAGTGTTTGGAAACTCCCTGTACTGTTGTTTGCAGATGATACCAGCCACTGGTAAGCTGGTGGGCTAGGGGTCCCAGATCCATTGCCTGGACCTGGGACTGTGCAGTGGGTGGGGCCTGTGGAATGTTTACCCCCACTTTATCTCTTCTGACTGTGACTAAATACAAGTATAAGCATCAAAGCAAGCCTGAGGACAGTAAATCACCCAGAGGGAGTAGAGTGGGTTCATGGAATGTGGGATGTTAGAGGGGAAGTCGTTGAGGCATTCAGTAGGAGGTGGGTGGATGTGGCATGTTTGCAGGAAGTCCAGTACAGGGGTGGATCAGCCAGGAAGATTGTTGGGAAGGATTGCTACTATAAGTTGTTTTGGCAGGAGGGGACTAACGGATATGGGGGTGTGGGTGTGTTGGTTGCAGAGAAATGGGTGGAATATGTTATGGATATTATGAGAGTCAGTGATAGGATATTGGTAGAAGATCATTGCAATTGTATCGGCATATGCTCCACAGGCAGGGTTGGATGAGGTAGAGAAGGATAGATTTTGGGATGATTTAATACGTGTGGTAGGTGGTATGGGGGATGATGAGACAGTGGTTTTGGGAGGGGACTTAAATGATCTTGAAGGTGACACAGCTCAAGGTTATGAAGGAGTCCATGGGGGATGTGCATATGGTATGAGAAGTGTGGAAGGGAAACGAATACTCGAATTAGGGGAGGCGATGGACATGATTGTGTGCAACACACATTTTAGAAAAAGAGTGAGCAGCTTGGACCCTGTTGGAAGGACAGAAGTCAGGAGTGAGAGCAGTGGAAATGAGTTATTTGAGAGGAGCATGTGGAGTGTATGTGAGTGAGGTGGAGGGGACGAGAGGGAGGGGGAGGCCAAGGATGAAATGGAGGGATGGAGTGGAGAGGTATATGAGAGAGAGGGGTGTGAGTTGGGAGCGGTGTAGTGAAATGGCGGGGACAGAGCGACATGGAGGCGATTTGTTTGTGGCCACCCCGTGCGGGATTGAGGCGTCTGGCAATAGATAGACAGGTTGATTATGTATGAGTCTGGGGACAATAGCATTCAGATAGATTATTTTCTGGTCAGATAGATTATTATGGCTATGTATGTGGGTGCTCGCACCCAGGTAAGAGTGAATGGAGTTTTGAGTGATGAGTTTTTCGTGAATGTTGGTGTGCATCAGGGGTCAGTTTTGAGTCCCTTGTTGTTTATCATGGTACTTGAAACCCTCTTACGTGACTTCAGAGACGGACTCCCATGGGAGATGTTGTATGCTGATGGTTTGGTGTTGATTGCAGAGAATGAAAAGGAGGCAGAGGAAAGATTTATGAATTGGAGAGATGGTATGGGGGACAAGGGCTTAAGGGTAAATGCAGATAAAACAAAAGTGATGATATCTAGGGTTGGTGGCAGTACAATCAGAGGAGAGGGAGAGTGGCCATGTGCAGTTTGCCACAAAGGTGTGGGAAGTAATTCCATCTTGTGCAGTGTTTGTGATAAATGGATGCACAGGAGATGTAATGGTATTAGAGGTAGTTTTATTATTTAGATTATTACCTGACACCATAATCCGTAAGGGGTGGCCATTTGCTTTGAGTTATTTGTTTGACGGGGAGGGGCACTAACCCTCCACCAACCCACTTGTTCACACGTAGGGAGCACGTTTAGTTTGGTTACATGGTTACCACCCAGCATTGTAAATGGTTTCTTGGCCTACAGGAAACCTTGTCAGTCAATGTAAAGCCACTTGTAGAGGAAAGGAAAGCAATTAGAAGTGACAGGAAAGAAGGGAGAAATAAGGAGAGAGGAGGGCAGGCACAGAAAAAGGGTGATAAAGGCTAAGAAAGAAGTAAGCAGCACTACATCAAGTGAGTGGATGATGGTTGCCACCACCTACCACCAATTAGAGGTAGACTGTGAGATAATGCTGATTTTATGTGTGCGGCGTGTTGGGGAGGGCAGGTGGAGATTGTTAGGTGTGAGAGGGTTGAACTTGCAGGTGAGTCTCTTGGGTGTGTGGAAGAATTTTGTTATTTTGGAGACATGTTATGTGCCAGAGGTGGGGCATGAGCTAACTCGGTTGCTAGGGTGAGAAGTGGTTGGAAGAAGTTCAGGGAGCTGTTGCCTCTCCTGACATTGAGAGGACTCTCCTTACGTGCTAAGGGGTCTTTGAATGCAGCATGTGTTAGGACTGTGATGCTGTTTGGTAATGAGACCTGGGCAGTAAAGGAAGAGGATATTCGCAGGCTTAAACATCCAAAAATGACAATGATTAGGTGGATGTGCAGTGCGTCCCTGTGTGCAAGACCTGGGGTGGGGTGGGTTTACTATGGAAGAGTTGAGAGGTAGGATGGGACTGGAGTGTATTGGTGTTGTGATGAGGAGAGGTAGGCTGAGGTGGTATGGACATGTGGAGAGGATGGGGGATGATAATTGGGTGCAGAGGATGAGAAGTGTTAATATTGGGGGAGGGGTAGACCGAAAAAGACATGGGATGAGGTCATTAAGTGTGATCGTAGGGTTAAGGGACTGAACAGGGAGGCTGCCAAAGATCGACCAGCTTGGAGAGCCACCATCAGGTGACCAAGGCTGACACATGCAAGCATGTTTGAGCCTTCAAAAATGAAAACGGGAGGGAATGGGGATCATGCAGAAAATAGCGTGATTGATTAAGTGCTCATAGGGTGGTTGCTGCTGGGAATGGTTGCTGAATGAGGGCCATGAGAGTACAATGTGGAGATCTGTCAGATCATATGATTGTGGTATGCAAGATTATGGTGAGAGGAGTGAGGTGGATCAGGAGAGAGAGGAACAGTCAGGGAGAAAGATTGAAAGTTGAGAAGCTGAGGGTTAAAGATATGGCAGGTGAATACAGGACCAAAGTAAGGGAGAATCAGTGAATTGGAATTAAATGGATCTGGACAGCTTGTGGAGTTCATTTAGGGGTTGCTTAGTTAGGAATACTAAAGCGGTGTGTGTGTGTGTTGTGGCATGAGTAACAACAGAGAAGAAAGGTACGGCATGGTTGGATGATGAGGTTAAGAGAGCAATGGAGGAAAAGAGGAAGCAGTGGCTAGAGTGGTTGCAGGACAGGGGTTCAGTTGAAATAAGAACTGAATATATTGAGAGCAAGAAGCACATAAAGAGAATAGTGAAGAGGAAAAAGGAGGAGGTAAATGATGATTTAGGAAGATAAATGAATGCAAACTGCTCTCACAATAGGAAGTTATTCTGGATAGAGGTGCGGAAATGTAGAAGAGAAAGCAGAATGTGATTGTGTGAGGGATGTATGTGGTAGATTATTAACCCATGGTGATGAAGTAAGGACCAGATGGAAATAATATTTTGAAAGCCTGATGAATGTGAATGGAGAGTACAGAGCGGCTGTAAACATGATTGGTTTCGGGGGTGTGCAGAGAAGGAATGCAGTGCCAGGAGACGTGACACTAGCACAGATGAAGAGTGCTGTGAAGCGGCTGAAAAAAGGGAAAGCAGCTGGGTTGATGAGGTGTATGCAGAGATGATTAAGTGTAGTGGAGAGTGTGGAGTGAAGTGCTTAAGGCTGGATGAATAGAATTATCGTGGCAAAAGTTTATTGAGTGTGGTAGGGATGGTATTTGGAACAATTACTATAGAGAAAGAGAGATATCAGAAGTCCTAGTGAGTAATGAACAGGGTGGCTTTAGGAGTTGCAGAGGATGTGTGGATCAAATATTTGCAGTGAGGCAGATAGAAGGGAAGGCTTGTGAGAAGGACCATAAGGTGTTTATGGATCTGGATAAAGCATACAACACAGTGGAGAGAGAAGGGTTTTGGAATGTTATGCACAAGTACGGTTTAGATGGTAAGCTGCTAGGTGCCGTTAAGAGTTTTTTTGATGGTAGTGAAGTATGTGTAAGGGTTAATGGGCATCTAAGTGAATGGTTCACGATCGATGTGGGTGTGCGACAAGGTTGTGGGATTTATCCGTTGTTGTTCAATACAATATATATATGGATGGAGTGATGCGAGAAGTAAAAACATGAGTAATGGAGAGGGGGATGGGGTTGGTAATGATGGTGATGGATGGAATATCTCAAATTTGTTGTATGCTGATGATGCAGTACTGCTTGCAAATACTGGACCACGACTTGGTAGGTAATCAAGGCTGATGACTGCAGTTATTTAGGAACTTTTACAACCAAATGAATGAAAGAGTGAAGGGTAACCTGAAAAACTATTATGCAGTATACGACATGAATGGGATTTTTGAAATGGATGTGTAGTGGGTCCGTGAATGTGTGACCTGGGGGGGAGGTTGTAGATTTGCATTTTAAGAGTTGAGAGGTAGGTTGGGACTGGAGTTTATTCGTGCTGTAATGAGGAGGGATAGATTGAGATGGTTTGTGTGTGGAGAGGATGGAGGATAACAACTGGGTGCAGAAAGTGAGAAATGGGAATGTTGGGGGTAGGACTGTGAGAGGCAGACTGAAAAATACGTGGGACAGGATCATAGAATTTGACCTTATTGTTACAGGACTGAATAGGGAGGCTGCCAGAGATTGATCAGCGCTGAGAGCTGCCATTAGGTGAAGTAGGGTAATGCGTGCATGCATGTTAGAGCCTTTACAAACCACACAGTACAGTATGATAGGGCAGCTTCAGGAGAATTATGTAAGAAAGAAAAGGGAGCTGTAATGTTGTACAGAATTGAGACCAGCTATTATGGAAGAGGGTATTAATAAGGTGAAACATAGAGATGAAATGTGCAGATGGATATGTAGTTTGTCCTTGAATGACAGGCCTGGTGGGGTTAGGATCGTAAGCAAAGAGTGAAGAGGAAGAATGGGACCTGAATTATTTAGTGATGTGATAAGAAGGGCCTTTGTGATGCCAGAGAGGATGGAGATTGACAGCTGGGTTGGGAGGGTGAGATGTGAATACTGAGGGGTAGTGTTGTGAGAAAGAGACCGGACCAAAAAAAAAAAAAGAAAAAAAAATAGGATGAGATCATAGAGAAGCTGCAGGTGGGAAGGGATTAATGTTGTAATTTGTCTTGGGTGTGTGGACCCCCTGGGGAAGGGGAGAAAGAATACTTCCCCAGTATCCCTGCTTGTCGTAAGAGGTGACTAAAAGGGGACTTCTTGTTTCCAATCTTTCCCTCTGTCCTCTCCTCTTCTGTCTTCTATCACTGTGCTCTTATGATACTTGTGTGGTATTTAGACTTGAGCAGTAGAAGTGGAGGATATTTTTAGGCACAGAGCAGCAGAGATGATGATATGCTGGAGTACATTTCATCGTATAATGATAGTTTTTTTGGGGGGAGGGGCGGGTTAAAATTGAGAAAGTGAGATGATCACAGTGATAGGATTTGAATATGTTAGCGACGTGATGGGATAGGTTGAGTTGAGATGAATTCCGTAATTTTAGAGGATGGATAATGATAGTTGGGTGAGGAGGGTTAGAGGTATGAATGTCATGCGTAACGTTGTGAGGGGCAGACCAGAAATAGTCAAGATGAGGGTGTAGAAGTTCGGTGTAAGGAGAGAGGCATTTCTGGGAATGGAAAGGGTGTGGTCATAAAGAAGAAGAATTATTTGCCACATGTAAGGCCAGAAAGGAGGTATAAAGTGAGTGTCGGAGACTTACAGGACAACGTAAATATCGCTGAAAAGAATATGGCGTTTAAGGTTTCAGATCAGACGAAGAGGGAAAACAGGGATATCATAGGTGTGCAGTGTGTGAAGAATGATGCAGGAAAGGTAATGTTGGGCAGTAAGGATATTGAAAATGCCTATAGGGAACATTATAACCGGTTGCTGAATGACTGGATCAGGGTAGGTTTTGAGTCCAGAGATCCAATGTTTGGTCTTTGGTCTTCGAATGATGTTGCTTCTGTGAGCAGGACAATAGGCAGGAAGCAAGTGGGGAAAGTGGCAGGTGTTGACAGCTGAAATACTTATGGCCTTAGGAGGCATAGTGGTGGGTTTAGTTACTGACGATATTTACGATTATGTACTCATATAAGTGTGATGGGTGATATGAATGGAAGAGTAGGCATTGGTCCTGAACATCACATAACGGGTTGTAAGGGATTACCGGGAGAAAATAACGGGAAGTGACTAAAGGATATGTGTCATGAGAGGAGGTTGTGCATTTGTAACTCATATTTGAGACACAAAGATGTAGAGGTGTATGGTATGTAGGAGGACTGCTGGGCCTTGATAGCTTTTACCCAGAGTCAGACATATAAAAAAAAATGAATTAAAAAAACATAAATATACATGGTATAGCATCAAAGCAAGCCTGAGGACAGTAAATCACCCAAGGGATTTAGAGTGGATTCGTGGAATGTGGGGATGGGCGGGAGAAGTCGTTCAGGCATTTGGTAGGAGGTGGGTGGATGTGGCATGTTTGCAGGAAGTCCGGTACAGGGGTGGATCAGCCAGAAGGATTGTTGGGAAGGATTGCTACTACAAGTTGTTTTGAGAGAGGGGGACTGATGGATATGAGGGTGTGGGTGTGTTGGTTGCAGAGAAATGGGTTGAATATGTTATGAATGTTATGAGAGTAAGTGATAGGATATTAGTAGTGAAAATTTTGATAGGTGGGAAAGTGATTGCAATTACAGTATATCAATTATATCGGCACGTGCTCAACAGGCAGGGTTGGATGACGCAGTGAAGGATAGATTTTGGGATGATTTATTACGTGTAGTAAGTGGTATGGGTGATGATGAGGTAGTGGTTCTGGGAGGGGACTTAAATGGTCATGTGGGTGAAGCAGCTCAAGGTTATGAAGGAGTCCATGGGGGATGTACATGTGGTGTGAGAAATGTGGAAGGGGTAAGAATACTCGAGTTAGGGGAGGCTATCGACATGATTGTGTGCAACACATATTTTAGAAAAAGAGTGAGTAGGTTGATTACGTACGAGTCCGAAGGAAATAGCAGTCAGATAGATTATTTTCTGGTCAAGAGGGCTGATAGGAGGTTAGTGAGGGATGTTAAAGTTATCAGAAGCGAGGAGTGTGTGCAGCAGCAGAAACTATTGATTTGTGACATGGTGCTTGAAGAACGAGTGATGAGATGGACAATATACAGTATGTACCTAGGAGGAAAATATAGAAGCTGGGAAAACAAACAGTAAGGGATGCCTTTTATGGTGAGATGGGGAGAGTGGTGGCTGACCAGGGAGCTGTAGACATAGGCATTAATGATCAATACAGAGTCCTTAAGAACAACCTCTTGAAAGTCACCGATGCAATATGCGGTTGGACAAGAGACCCACCAAGACATAAAGTAACTTGGTGGTGGGATGAGGGTGTAGAAGCTGCAGGTAAGGAGAAAAGAAGGCGTTTCTGGGAATGGAAGAAGGGTGGTAACAGGTAGGAATACTTGGCTGCCAAGTGTAGGGTTACATGAGAGGTACACAGGGTGATGTCTGAGTCACAGAAATAACATAAATCATGGGGAAAGGAAATATATGATATTTAATGTGGCAATTCAGGTGAAGAGTGATAATGAGGATATTGTAGATGAGCAGTGTGTGATGTATGATGAAGGAAGGGTAGTGGTGATCAGTGGGTATATTAAAGATGCATGGAGAGAGCATTATAACCTGTTGTTGAATGAGGAGTTTGATTGGGACAGGGAAGGTTTGGAGCCAGGAGATCCAGTGTTTGGCCCTTGGCCTTTGATTGATGCTGCTACTGTGAGTGAGGCAATAGGCAGGATGCAGGTGGGGAAGGCAGCAGGTGTGTCTGGGTTGACTGCTGTAATGTTGAAGGCCTTAGGAGATATTGGGGTGAGGTTAGTCACTGACCTGATAAATATGATTATATATGAGTGTGTTGTCCCAGAAGATTGGCTGAAGAGTGTAATTGTAAATGTGTACAAAGGGAAGGGTGATGCCCTGGAAAGGAGAAATTACAGAGGTATAAAGCTCTTAGATCAGATAATGAAAGTAATGGAGAGAGTTCTAGAAGGTATGAGTTGAGAGAGAGTGAATATTGATGAGATGCAGTTTGGGTTTATTCCAGGCCGGGGGGCCACTGATTGTTTGACAGCTTCAGGAAAAATATATTGGAAAGTAATGGGAATTGTATTTTGTTTTTTGATTAGGAAAAGGCCTTTGACAGTCCCTAGAGAGGTGGTGAATTGGACAATGAGAATGTTTGGGTTTGATGAGTGGCTGGTTAGGGTGGTTATGGCCATGTTCGTGGGTTGTCACACCCACGTAAGAGTGAATGGAGTTTTGAGTGATGAGTTTTCCGTGAATATTGGTGTGCATCAGGGGTCAGTTTTGAGTCCCTTGTTGTTTATCATGGTACTTGAAGCCCTCTCACGTGACTTCAGAGATGGACTCCCATGGGAGATGCTGTATGCTGATGATTTGGTGTTGATTGCATAGAATGAAATGGAGGCAGAGGAAAGATTTAGGAAGTGGAGAGATGGTATGGGGTACAAGGGCTTAAGGGTAAATGCAGATAAAACAAAAGTGATGATATCTAGGGTTGGTGGTGGTACAGTCAGAGGAGAGGGAGAATGGCCATGTGCAGTTTGCCGCAAAGGTGTGGGAAGTAATTCCATCTTGTGTAGTTTTTGTGATAAATGGGTGCACAAGAGATGTAGTGATGTTAGAGGTAGACTGCGAGATAATGCTGATTTTATGTGTGTGGCGTGTTGGGGAAAGCAGGTGGAGATTGTTAGGCATGAAAAGATTAAACTTGCTGGTGAGTCTCCTGAGTGTGTGGAAGAGTTTTGTTATTTGGGAGGTATGTTATATGCTGGAGGTGGGGCTGGAGTTAGCTCGGTTGCTAGGGTGAGAAGTGGTTGGAAGAAGTTCAGGGAGCTGTTGCCTCTCCTGACATTGAGAGGACTCTCCCTACGTGCTAAGGGGACTTTGTATGCAGCATGTGTTAGGAGTGTGATTCTGTATGGTAGTGAGACCTGGGCAGTTAAAGTAGAGGATATTCGCAGGCTCAAATGTCCAGAAATGACAATGATTAGGTGGATGTGCAGTGTGTTCCTGCATGCTAGGCCTGGGGGGGCTGGGTTTACAATGGAAGAGTTGAGAGGTAGGATGGGACTGGTGTGTATTGGTGTTGTGATGAGGAGAGGTAGACTGAGATGGTTTGGGCATGTGGAGAGGATGGGGGATGATAATTGGGTGCAGAAGGTGAGAAGTGTTAATATTGTGGGAGGGGTTGTGAGGGGTAGACCGAGAAAGACATGGGTTGAGGTCATTAAGTGTGACCTCAGGGTTAATGAATTGAACAGGGAGGCTGCCAAAGATCGAGCAGCATGGAGAGGCGCCATTAGGTGACCAAGGACGACGCATGCAAGCGCGTTGGAGCCTTCAAAAATTAAAATGATGCTCCACAGGCAGGCTTGGATGTTGTAGAGAAGAATAGATTTTAGGTTTCCTTATCTGTGTAGTAAATGGTATTTGAGATGATGAGATAATGGTTTTGGGAGGGGACTTAACTGATCATGTAGGTGAATCAGGTCAAGGTTATGAAGGAGTACATGAGGGATGTGCATATGGTATGAGAAATGTGGAAGGGGAAAGAATACTCGAGTTTGAGGAGGCAATGGACATGATTGTGTGCAACACACGTTTTAGAAAATGAGTGAGTAGGTTGATTGTCCGAGTCTGGGGGAAATAGTAGTCAGATAGATTATTTTCTGGTCAGGAGAGTTAATAGGAGGTTAGTGAGGGATGGTAAAGTTATAGGAAGCGAGGAGTGTGTGCAGCAGCACAAACTGTTGATCTGTGACATGGTGCTTAAAGAAAGAGTGATCAGATGGAGGACATATGTACCTAGGAGGAAAATATGGAAGCTGGGAAACCAAACAGTAAGGGCTGCCTTTTATAGTGAGATGAGGAGAGTGGTGGCTGAACAGGAAGCCGTAGACAGAGGCTTTAATGAACAGTACAGAGCCCTTGAGAACAACCTCTTGAGAGTTACCGATGCAACATGCGGTTGGACATGAGGCCCACCAAGACATAAAGTAAGTTGGTGGTGGGATGAGGGTGTAGAACCTGCATTTGAGGAGAGAAGAAGGCTTTTTGGGAGTGAAAGAAGGGTGGTAACAGGGAGGAGTACTTGGTTGTCAAGTGTAGGGCTAGAAGAGAGGTATACTGGACGAAGTCTGAGTCAGAGACTTTTACTTGATAACCTGAATCATGGGGAAAGGAAAAATATGATATTTATGGTGACAAATCAGGTGAAAAGGGATAATCGGGATATTGTAGGTGACTTCAGAGATGGACTCTCATGGGAGATGTTGTATGCTGATGATTTGGTGTTGATTGCAGAGAATGAAAAGGAGGCGGAGGAAAGATTTAAGAAGTGGAGAGATGGTATGGGGTACAAGGACTTAAGGGTAAATGCAGATAAAACAAAAGTGATGATATCTAGGGTTGGTGGCGGTACAATCAGAGGAGAGGGAGAGTGGCCATGTGCAGTTTGCCACAAGGGTGTGGAAAATAATTCCATCTTGTGTAGTGTTTGTGATAAGTGGGTGCACAAGAGATGTAGTGGTATTAGAGGTAGACTGCGAGATGATGCTGATTTCATGTGTGCGGCGTGTCGGGGAGAGCAGGTGGAGATTGTTAGGCGTGAGAGGGTTGAACTTGCAGGTGAGTCTCTTGAGTGTGTGGAGGAGTTTCGCTATTTGGAGACATGTTATGTGCCGGAGGTGGTTCTGGAGTTAGCTCGGTTGCTAGGGTGAGAAGTGGTTGGAAGAAGTTCAGGGAGCTGTTGCTTCTCCTGACATTGAGAGGACTCTCCTTACGTGCTAAGGGGTCTTTGTATGCAGCATGTGTTAGGAGTGTGATGCTGTTTGGTAGTGAGACCTGGGCAGTAAAGGAAGAGGATATTCGGAGGTTTAAACGTACAGAAATGACAATGATTAGGTGGATGTGCAGTGCGTCCCTGCGTGCAAGGCCTGGGGGGGCTGGGTTTACGATGGAAGAGTTGAGAGGTAGGATGGGACTGGAGTGTATTGTTGTTGTGATGAGGAGAGATAGGCTGAGGTGGTTTGGACATGTGGAGAGGTTGGGGGATGATAATTGAGTACAGAGGGTGAGAGGTGTTATTATTGGGGGAGGAGTTGGGAGGGGTAGACCGAGAAAGACATGGGACGAGGTCATTAAGTGTGTCTTAAGGGTTGAGGGACTGAACAGGGAGGCTGCCAGGGATCAAGCAGCGTGGAGAGCCGCCATTATTTGACCAAGGCCGATGCATGGAAGCATGTTGGAGCCTTCAAAAACGAAACGAAACGAAACGATGAGCATTAAACTTTACATCACAGTTAGGGTCCATACATTCCTTTAGTATTTCAGAAAGAAAGCAAACTGTAGGCTGGGTTTTGAGATGAAATTAATGCATGCATGGTAGCAAACTGTCATGCAGTGAAGCACATATTTTTGCAGTAAAGAGTAACTGTAAACAATAACAAATAACAATAAACAGTACATTCATATATTGTATAACATAGCTGTTTATTATAGCTGTAAAATATTATACTTCTTGTATTCAGTGCTGGCAGCGCAATCAGTTTGTTATGTGAGTGAGCCTCAGAAAGGTTGCCTGGCATGCAGCTCACAACAACGTCCATCAGTTACTTCTTGAAAGTACTTGTGAAGGCTATATAGGGTCTTCATCATAACTGCAAATTAGCCATAAAGCAGTTGGTTGTAAGTCAAGGACTATCTGTATAATGTACCATATGTATAAATATACATAAAACACATGTATACAGCATAATATTTTTCCTGCAGATGATGTTACAGCAGGCGATGGAGCAGCGTGACTGTGGGGACATCAGTAAGCAGCAGTATCAGACCAAGGCCAAGAAGATCCACATGTTGACTGAGCAGGAGCAGATCAGGGAGGTGAGAGAACACGACCGGCAGCAACAACAGCAACAGGAACAGCAACAGCAGCATCCTCGCCCCTTGCAACCCCCATTTAAAGGTGAGAATGGTTCTGGCCCATGTATTTGGCCTCCCAGTATTATGGAGGGGATAATAAGGATATTGCTGTTGCAGAGTATCAGCGTTTTAAATGTTGCAGTTCATCTCTTTTATTCTAGCTTGACACATTTTCCACAAAAGCATAATACAGTTAGACTTTTTTATTTCAACCTCCCAGTATTTTAGAGTGATGGAGTAAGGGGCGTTTCATTCTAGTCTCCAGTACAGTATACCCAGGAAATTTTACTAGTTATGAAATTCATAGTTTCAGCTTTTTCTGTTTTACAGCTCTACATCTCATGAATGGCTTCAATTCAGATGCTTGAAATTTCATGCTGCAAGAGTTTTTAATGCTACTGTACTGTACATAATTGGAATGGTCAGTACTCAGTGGTCATTTAACTTAATTTTACTGTTAAAGTATTTCTCAGTGTAAGGTGGTAGGTGGAGGCACCCACCATCCACTCACTCACTGTAATGCTGCTTTGGGTATCTATCCTTTCCCCTCTTCCTTCTTTCCTTCCTCTTCTGTCTTTCTTTCCTTCATTCTTTCTTCTGCCTACAGGTGACTTTACACTCCCTCTTCTGTCTTTCTTTTCTTCATTCTTTCCTCTTCCATCTGCCTCTGGTGACTCGGCACTAAGTGACAGGCCAAACGGTTTCCTGTACACCACGAAACCATTTACCTCACTGGGTGGTAACCATATAACCAAATTATTGCACCTGGTGGTTTAGTGTGTAATAAGGCACTCCAATCGGATTGAGTCTGTGTGGGTTTATATCCATGGGGTGTTTGGGGTTTATTGCTCACATAATGCCACTCAGGGATGAGTGAGGCTGGTCACTCTCATCTTAAATGTCAGGACCAACTTGCCTAGCCCTGGGCTCCTATACTTCTCATGGGGCAACATAGGATTGGATGATGGATGGACTATTCATTTTAAATTCTTCCATTCAGTGCATGTTTTACTTGTTCTTACCTTTGTTGATGATGTTATAGGGAGGAAAATAACTTTTAAGATGTTGCATACTCAGTAATGAGAATGGCTTCTGTATGATTATTGGTAAACTAGAAGCAAATTTAAATGATGAGTAGTACTAATTCTTGAGGTTATAGGGAGGCTGAATTCCGTGACTTTCAAGGGTACAGTATAATGTACAGTAGTAACCATTCACCTTCATCTTCAAAACCTTTCTCTGTAATGAAACTCTCTTGAAGGGAAGTTCATTACTGAAAGGTCTACTTTCTGTTTTGTCCTTTTAAAATTACAGTATTAACACTTTCAGTCTTATAATATATTTTTCATCGTATTCTTGGTGTCTTCAGTGGTTATGTTCAACTTAGGAGAGGTTTTTTGGGCTGGAGGGGTCATATACCATATACAGTACATATCAGTAGTCTCTACTTGAAAAAAAACACCCCTAAACTAACATGCAAAAGTCTTGCCTGGATGTGGGACCATAAGGGCCACAATATGAGGTATCACAGGGCTTTACAAATGAAACACCTTGTTGGTGATAATCGATAAGGAGTGGTATTATTCCCTAAAGAATACCCAAGATAATTAATACAACTGTACCCCAGGAAGCACTTCTTTGGCCCAGCAGTAAGGCCATGCTCATGGAGACGGTCCCAGACGTTCCGAAGTTCACTCATGTGGTTTTGCCAATCCTTACTGTGAATGACCACATTATCAAAATAGCAGCATGTGAGCTGTAGGCCCTTAGGAATTTTCCACATCAACTTAGTGAAGCTTGAACAAGCAGTCTTAAGTCCAAAGGGCATCCTGGTGAACTGCATAAGCCCTTGGCTAGTTGCAAAAGCAGTTAGAATCCTTGAATCAGGGTGTAATGGAATTTGCCAGTAACTTTTACAAAGATCTAATTCGGAAATATATTTATCACCAAAAAGTCTGCGAGGTGATCGTCACGAGTAGGCATAGGTTCCGCATCGAACAGAGTAATGTCATTAAGGGCTCTAAAGTCAACACACAACCAGTAACCTTCTTTCTTCTTAACCAAAACAACTGGGGAATAATATGGGGAAAAGGATGGTTACCTAATTCTAGCATCTTCACTACCTTTTCCTCCATTACGTCTCTCAAGTGATCGGGCACAGGATAGGGTTTCTTATGTACTGGAAGGGAAGATGTTAACTTTTATTTCGTGAGTAAAGGAGCTAGTCTTACCAGGCTTATCCGACAGCACATCAGAGTATAGATCTAACAACCTTTTCAGTTCTTCCTTCTGTTCTGGGGACAATTCAGGGTTAATTTTACATTCTTCAACCTTGTCGCCTATGCTTTCGTTTACAAGCAGCAAGTCTCCCTCGCTTGTGTCATCTAACTCAATTAGACCAGTGCAAACCGACTTAACTAGGCCAGACTGTTCTTTCTCATCCTCTCCCCTTTGATATTTTTTTAGCATGTTGATATGAAAGAGTTTCAACTTACCCTAACTCTAATAACAATCTACATTATTATGACTTTCTACAACCTCATAAGGCCCCTTCCATTGCATATTTAGCTTATGGCTACTAGGTAGCAGAAGTAGTACCTCATCTCCAGCAGATAGACTTCTGGGCTTGGCTTTCTTGTCAAAATATTCCTTATATTTTTGTGCACTGATCTGTGAATTGGAAATTGCCAGCTCAGCAGCTTCCTCCAGTCTCTGACGCAACTCGTGAACGTGTCGGTAGGAGTTTCTAAGGTCCTGATCAAGTTTTTCATTAGTGAGTAATTCATGTAGGATGGTAAGGGGACCCCGAACGTTATGACCATATAGCAACTCAAAAGGTGAAAACTTTATGCTGTCTTTGGGTATCTCTCTATATGCAGACAACACTGCTGGGATGTACTGGTCCCAATCTTCAGGGTGATCAGTACATGCCTTGCATAGCCATCGACTTAAGAGTGCCAGTCATTCGCTCAACACAGCCATTGGATGCGGCGTGATAGGGACTGGAGTGCACAGCTTTTATGGAGAGAAGTTTATTAATCTCCTTCATGAGTTCAGATCAGATTTGTGGGCCATTGTCTGATAGTATCTCCTTGGGAATACCTACCCTAGAAAATATATCTACCAAACTCTCAACAGTAATGGTGTCTGCCTCCTTTAAGGGGACAGCTTCCGGTAATCTGGTAGCACAGTCTATCACCATTAAGATATAACAGTATCCTCTGTCGGACAGTGGAGGTATTGGGCCAATGATATCAATGGCCAACTAGGAAAGTGGTTTATATATGAGGGGCATCGTAGACATAGGCACAGGTTTTACTCTACCCTTATGAGTTAATTTCTGACATGTCCCACGAGATTTACAGAACCTCTCGATATCGGCTCCTGTCGCTGGCCAAATGACCTTTTGATAAACTTTCCCTGCCGTCTTACGATGGGAAAAATGACCAGACAGCAGTCCATGAGCCAGCTTCAGTATCTGCGACCTATATGACTTAGGTACAAGAAGCTGCTTGTCTCCTACTTCTGTTGGGTCCCTACTCTCAACACACACCCGGTATAATAAGCCATCAAATACCTGGTAATTGACTGTACGCTCATGGTGAGAAGTAGAATGGCCCTTCTGGTGTAGGCTTCACACAAACTTCAGCATGCTACATTTACGCTGGGCCTTTAGAAAAGACTCTTTGTCCGTTGGAATGTCCATATCTGTTGTAAGCAAAGGTGTGTTGGTTAAGGGCTTCTTGGCTGCAGCTCTGGTCTGCACAGCAGCGTCAGGTACCTCAGCTTTATCCTCCACCTGCTTTGACTGGTCATCATCATCATCTTCATTTTTCGTCCTTCTGTTCCCATAGATTCAAACTGGGGTTGGATGTGCGATGGCTTTTCTCCACTGCTTCCTATGTGGATTAAATCTTCTCCAATACCCAGTCTTTCCATATCTTGTGTTACAACACTTTTCCAGGTCTTCTTAGGTCTTCTTGGTGGTCGACATCCCACCACTTCCAGTTCCTCTGCTATTCTCACACAGCTCCCTTCCTCACTCCTCCTCACGTGACCAAACGATCTAAGCCGCTTCTGCCTCAGGATGATATCGAGATCCTTCACCCCGCATCTTCTGGCTGCCTCCTCACTCAAAACTCTGTCCTCCCATCTCACTCCCACCATGTATCTTAACATTCTACGATCAGTACTCCTCAGAAAATTCATCAGTCTATCTGTAAAAGCCCATGTTTCAGTACCATATATCAGTACTGGTCTAATGCAGGGCTCATATATTTTACTTCTGTGTCTCAGTGGTATGTATTTCTTGACCAGTAGGCTAGCTATTTCCTTCCTCTTTAACCATGCTGCCGCCACTCTTGTTCTGACTGATCTTTCCACCCCTGCTTCGCAGTCCAATATATCTCCTAGATAGCAGAACTGCTGCACTTCCTGTAGTGTGCCCCCATTCACCTCTAGTTCATCCTCTGCTTCATCTCCCTCCGCCTCTCTTCTTATGCAGGCTGGGCAGTGGAAATTTTGCACTCCTCTCAAATTCTGCAAACTTGAACACCTTCTATGGCACCACTTATTACACTCCTTGCACAACACTGAGTTCACTCCTACTCCTCTGCCACAGCATCCACATAGCCATTTTCCTGACTGAATTCTTTCTACTGGTTTCTTGCCTGTCACCATTACCTTTGTCTTATCCATATTTATTTTCATTCCCCTATTCTCCATTCCATTTTTCCGTCTATTAAGTATTTCCACCACTTCTTCCTTAGTCTCTGCTGTTAACACTAGGTCATCAGCATACAGCAATTCCCATGGGCCTTCCCCCCTACATTCCTGTGTTGCCTCCTTCGTTACTATGTTAAACAGCAGTGGACTGAGTGCTGACCCTTGATGTACTCCAACTCCTATTCCAAAATTTCCTGATGTTCCTGCTGTTGTCTTGACTTTTGATCTTGTATCAATATAGAGAGACATGACAGCTGCAATGAGTCTCTCAGGCACATCCTGTCTTCTCAAGGCCCACTCTAGATCTCTCCTTGGTACTGTATCAAAAGCTTTTTCCAAGTCCACAAACACATGGTACAAGCATTTCCTCCTCTGTTGAAACTTTTCCTGCAACTGTCTCATGATGAATATTGCATCTATTGTGGATTTACCTGGCCAAAATCCAAACTGTCGGTTGTCTATCTTCACTATCTGCTTCAGCCTTCCTTCCAGCACCTTTTCGAATATCTTCATTCCATGCTCCAACAGTCTGACTCCTCAGTACTTTCCACACAGGAGGGCATCTCCTTTGCCTTTATAAATTGGCATTGTCCAGCTATCTCTCCAGTTGAGTGTGAAGCTTGGTACCCATCTTGTAGCTGCCCTTTGAACTCTTTCAGTCTTATCAATGTGTTTTTTGAGATGAGGATTCCAGACTATTGATGCATACACCAGGGTTGGTCTGAAAATGATGTTATTCTCAGCATGTCTTCATTTATATATGTGAATGCTATTTTCATTTTAACAACCAGTGTATACATGAGATGGAGGGATGGAGTGGAGAGGTATATGAGAGAAGAGGGTGTGAGCTGGGAGCAGGGCAATGAAATGGCAGGGTGACAGGGCAGCATGGAGACCATTTGTTTGTGGCCACTCCTTATGGGATTAAGGCATCTGGCAATAGATTGACAGTATACATGTTACGTACCTTTTCACTGATGTGGTCATCTGGAGGTAGTCTGTTATTGGTAATCACTTCTAGGTCCTTCTCCCTTTCTGATATGTGTAAGGTTGATCTGCCTAACTTATAATCCCAATCTGGTCTTTTTCACTTTTACCAAACTTGATTACATGACACTTGTCCACATTAAATTCCATTTGCTATTTGTTGCTTCATTCATGAAGCTTATTTAATTCATCTTGTAGCTTCCTGCAAGAGTCTGTGTTTGTAATTCTCCTTTGTATTTTTGCATCATCAAACATATTTAGAGTGTGTGTGTGTGTGTGTGTATGTATGTATGTATGTATATTACAAAGCACAAAACAACATGATTTTAAGCAACATGTGGGAAACAGACTTTCCTCTACACAAGATTTGATAAATGAGAGGAATGAAGGCAGGAGGGGAGGAGTGAAGGAAGGAAAAGAGGAGGAGAGAAGTAAAAGGAGGAGGGAAGGAAGAAAGGTGGGGAGGAAGGAAGGCAGAAGGGAGAGAAGGAAAGCAGGAGGGAATGCAAGAAGGAAGGGAGGATGATAGAAAGGAAGGCACGATGCTGGACAAGGCCATTGGACTTCACTGATATTTTCTGTAATTGTCAGTTCCTCGTTCCTTAATGTACAGTATTTAAATATAAGGAAGAGGGAAACACTATTATGTAGAAGAGAGTTGTAATATAGTGAGAGAGGAGGAAGAGGAGTGGCTGAAGGAGTGAGAGTAGCATGTATGAGCAGCAATTCTTCCCTGGCCATCTTCTGACATGATAGCTAGACAGACAGATGGGTTGATAGATAAATGGCTAGACAGATAGATACTGATTTAAATGTCCTGCCACACAGGGGGAACAGAATTAGTGCTGGTATTAGATGTGAGTTGTCTTAAATCAGATTTTCTCTCTCTCTCTCTCTCTCTCTCTCTCTCTCTCTCTCTCTCTCTCTCTCTCTCTCTCTCTCTCTCTCTCTCTCTCTCTGTGGCCCAGATTTTCTTCTTTAGCAGCTAATTTCCTATGGCTGTGACTGAAAATGGTACAGCACTACACTTTCCAAGTAGATGGTTTCCTGGACTGCAGGAAAACATTAGGATTGTCAGTAGGTGTTGAGCTGCCTGAAGTGGAAAGAAGAGTAATAAAAGTGACAGGAGGGAAAGGGAGAAATAGGGAGAGGAGGACCGACCCAGAAACAGTGATAAAAGTGCAGGGAGAAATAGGAAGAGAGGAGGACAGACAAACAGACTGAGGTGAAGGCAGAAGTAGGAAGAATGAGCAGACACAAAGTGGTGAAGGAAGAAGTAGGGAGAAAGGACAGACAGAAACAATGATAGGGGTGAAGGAAGATGTAGGAGGACAGACAGTCAGTGATAGAGGTGAAGGAAGACGTTTGAAGAAAGAAACTTTCATAAGTAGTTTCACTGTGTGTGTGAGAGAGAGAGAGAGGGAAAGGCAATGTGCATGTCGTTCCCGATCCTGGGCAGCAATATATTGCAGAGTTGTCATTAAATTGATGACAGTTAGTTTCTGTGTCAGACTTCAGTATAACAACAACAACAAGACATTGCAGTGCTTCTATAATGAGTGATTTTATTGGTGTTCAAGTGAGGTTTCTATTTGTGTGTCTGTTTGCCTATTTATCTATTGCCAGACGCCTTAATCCCGTAAGGTGTGTTATGCTACATACTCGAGGCTCAACCTCTTGCTTCCTGAGTATGAGGAACTGATCTGGGGTTCTTTTCAAGACCGGGTCTAGAGCATGCAACCAGAGGAACAGGGCTCAGAAACACAGGCCAGCCAATCTTACACATATATTGTCATACAAACATACGGTACTGGGCAGGAAATTGGTTTAGCTATTAAGGTTTTAAATTTCCCGGGCTAGCGCGGCCTCAGGATCGCCTTTGTTGGTGCGCCGGTGGAAGTAGGTCGTTGGGTGGTTGGCTTTTTTTTGTGGTGGTGGTGCAGGTGTGAAAGATGAGTATTTAGTGCGGTGTGTTGTTGCTAATGACTTGCAGCCAAGACAAGGTGGAGGACAAGAGAGATTGGGAGTTGGTGTGGAATGTGAGTGTTGGCAGGCAGACCACTGTGTTATTCCGCCGCCTGCCTGGACGCCATTAGCAAGTGGCTGCAGCTTTCGTGTATTTTGGCCATGGTTTACACGTTGTCCTGGATTATGTACTTCCCTCAAGAGAGGTGAGTGCTGCAGCCTTGTTTGTGGTAGGTTAAGGGGGGCTGGAGGCCGTAATGAGGGGGAATAGTTAGGATATGTGAGTGGCGGCGGGTCCTGTGGCCCAGGCAACATTATGCATTGGCATATTTCTGTATGCTATTTATTCCCAGGCCATGTGAAGCGGCGGTTGTGTCACATTTAGTTAACGTAGTGTCTTTAGCTACTGTAGGGGGTGGTGGTTTGTAGGGGAATGGAGTGAAGGGATGATAAGTGGTGGTGCTGGTGGAGGAGAGATGGGAGGGGGAGGAAACAAGGGGTGTGATGGGAGGGAGGTGATGGTGATGATTGGTGGTGGTGGTGGTGATGATGATTGGTGGTGGTGGTGATGATGATGATTGGTGGTGGTGGTGATGATGATTGGTGGTGATGGTGA
>JAGKTI010004192.1:11952-45177 GCA_018397915.1 Birgus latro
AAGCTGCTAGAGATCAAGCAGCATGGAAAGCTGCCATTAGGTGATCAAAGCTGTTTTATGAATGAAGGAAATGATAAGTTCCCTTTTTTGCTCCATTAGGTAGGTAAAGAGGTCGTTATAAATTTAAGGGCTTCATTTGTTATCTTTCCCTGTCTTTGCTTTCTGCACCCTGCCTCACCTCCTCAATAAGTGGAAGAGATCAAGATGAAAATGAAGATTGTTCCAAGATAGTTTACTGTTTGTATTAGCTTAACTTGAATAAGGAAGTAGCATTTTACTGTATAGGAATAAATGCATTGGTTACTAAGTAAATTTATGTTAACATATTTCAGAGAAACTTATTTACTAGAGCCCTTAACTCATTTGTGGATCAGTGCTTATCTGCATGTGAATGTGGAAAACTTAGGCTGAAATTACCCTTCTGCTGTCCACCATTCTCCTTTTGAGAGATAGGTACATATCTGTATGGCAAGAATATTAACTTGTAGACTCACTGAAATGGATGGTTTGATGCAGCATTCAGTTATGTCCTTCAGTATAAGAGTTAACTAGTGTTGCCTGTTGAGGTAGCACTGTCAGTTCAAGGGATGAGTTGTAAACCATATTTGTACTTTTGGGCAGTTGGATGAGGGACAGCTTGATAGCGGAGGAGGCCACTCCTGCTGTGATGGTATGAGGTGGTAGACTTCCACCACCACCTGTGATGTAGGGGAGCAACTTGGCTGGATACTTAAAAGGTGAGTACCTTTAAAAATGTAATACTTAATCACATAGGTGATAGTCTGTTTAAATAACCATTGGTGGGCCAAGTGGAGTGTATTATACATCGGCTTGTATAGTTTTCTTTAAATCTTGCCATGGTACTAGCTTTTGTCAATTGCCAGTTGGTTGCAAAAGTTTCCTCAGTAAGGGTTAGTCAGATTTCACTAAAGCCTGTGCTCTGAGGAAGCTAAAGTTGCAAGAATCTTGCAGAATGTTGTTAAAAACTCACTTTTGCTAATTGAAATTGTCTGCAGTAAGTGTGTAGCAGTTAAATTGGCAATGGAAACACAGCAATGGAAACACACATCCCTTGAAATGATCATTGTCACCCCTTGTGCCTTAGGTTTTTCATAAGTTTTTCCTGTCTTTGGAGACATGGAACAGAAGTCATATAGTCATTATTACCCCTTCACTAAAGGAAATTTCCCCAAAGCTGGATAAAACATTTGGGTGTGGGCAGGAGTGAATTAAAAATAACAGGAAGCTCCCTAATATCTCTTCCGTAACAGTTTATTTTAGGGGTTAAACCTAAGTCAGTTGGAGACCCCTGCATTTAAAAGGAAGCTCCCTAACACCTCTTCCTTACCTATTAACTTAGGGAAATCAGTGTTGTGATAGTAAAGCCTTGTCTGACATGAAGATTTATGCATTTCTAAGTTCCATTGGAACTTGTACGTTCCTCATACTAATTGCTTGATTTTATTTTTGAGTGACATTGGGTGTGGAAGGTGAAAAGCGGCAACACTGGGGGAAGGGTTGTGAGACTGAAAAAGACCAGGGATGAGCCTGTAGGGTGCAACCTCAGGGATAAAGGACTGAAAAGGGAGGCTGCCAGAGACTGAGCAACATGGAGAGCTGCCATTAAGTTACAAAGGCTGACACATGCAAGCATGTTGGAGACTTTCTTTATAAATGATACGAAAGCATATTTCCAGATTCTGTTAATCCTGTACATTTTGAACTGGAATATATAGCTTTTTTAACCCCATCAGAGCTGTAAGTCCAAAATTGTAAAATGTCTGGTGGTGGCAAGAATGAAACCAAAAATTAATTACTGAGGAAGAGGTGCTAGAGGAGTTAAGGAATTATTATACTGTACCTCAGTTTGAATTTATCTCTGTGACTGTTTCTTCTTCTGCCTGTGACTTTTTCCTTCTGCCTGTGACTTTTTCCTTCTGTCCATGATTGTTTCCTTTTAGCAGTGACTAAATAATGATTTCCTTCTGCCAGCAACTTCTGGGGAGGGGGGGATTGAATACTTTCCCAGTATCCCTGCCTGTCATAAGAGGCAACTAAGAGGGACCATTTTATCTCTTTTCTTTCTCTCTTTGCTGTTCTCTTCTCCACTGACCCACCTCTTTTTGATACTTCCTTATTTCTTTGGCCTTTATTTTCCCTCTACTCCTGTCATGTTAGACATTTGGTTTTATGACATGAATAGTTTAAGAACCTGCCATTAATGCTGATCCATCCTACCTTCCTCCCTGTGCTTTTAACACCAAACTATTTCATCTCCAAGCATCTTCATGGCCAAAGCCACTTCCATGCCAGTCTTAATGTCATATAACCCATTTGACTTGGTGCTGGTTCATTAGTCCTTCCAACTGTCAGTGACAATCTAATGCAGTGGCCAGGTATCTTTCAGTGAATGGATCTTGACTTTGTTCAGTTCATGTTTGAGAAGATTTTAATCTTTCTAGGTTTCTCATGTAATTCAAACTTTGAAATAGTCTTTAGAATTACTTAAGTAGATATAGATAGATAGGTAAATAAAGCACACAGGGAGTATGGTGGATTATCTTTAGGTGTATCATCAGTGTTTACAGTTTTTGCCTTCTCAGTTTGGCCATCAGTCATCATCGTTTAGTGGTTTAAGGTGCTTTTGGCTGATGTTTGTTAGGTGGTTGTTTGCTACTGTGTTTACTATAGATGCCTGGTGGTCAAGTGAGTTAAGGTGGCCCATGTAGATGTCTATCTATCCATCTTTTCCCAGACGCCATAATCCCGTAAGGGGTGGCCATTTGACTTTGAGTTATTTGTTTTACAGGGAGGGGCACTAACCCTCCACCAACCCACTTGCTGACACGTAGGAAGCACGTATGGTTTGGTTATATGGTTACCACCCAGCATTGTAAATGGTTTCTTGGCTTACAGGAAACCATTTGGCTTGCCACTCAATGTAAAGCCTGTAAAGGAAAGAAATGCAATAAGAAGTGACAGGAAAGATGGGAGAAATAGGAAGAGAGGAGGGCAGGCACAGAAAAAGAATGATAAAGGCTAAGGAAGTAGGCAGCACTACATCAAGTGAGTGGCTGTAGTGCTGCCTACTTCTTCCTTAGCCTTTATCATTCTTTTGTGCTTTGGAATATTACTAGGTCTTTTCACCTGTGGCAAAGCCAACAGGTTTAGAAGTGTGTGTTTTAGGAAAGTTTAAATATCTGCTCCTGGACACCTCTAAGCTATTGTCTTATGAAATAAAGTTGCTTAGCCTGAAATTTTGCTGATTTAACATGTCAGCTGTTACTCAGCTGACTGTTAGCTGCTTTCCAGTTTTGACTATAAGGAGGAATTGTAGCTACTTATGAAATACAAAGTTGCTGAGCTTGAAATTTCAAGTTGATATGTCAGGTGTTGCATCAGCTGATTATTAAGCAGTTATAAATTTTTGCCAAGAGGGGGTATTTTGATAAAACTTTCACTTTAAGTTTCAAAGAGATACCTAGTTTTAAAAATTGGCTGCAGAAGTTTTGCTGTAGGTATGTGCAGATAGTCGCTTCTTGTCTTTGAATGTTAGGTGTGTTAGTGTTTAGACTGGGTAAGTGTAGATTAGGTTAGTGAGTCTGGGTGTAGGTTAGGTTAGTGAGTGGGTGCCAGGTGCCGCAACAACCATAGCTTAGTATTTCAGTTTTGGAAGTGGTTCAGTTCCATCAGGTGAAAACACAACAGCTAATGTGTTTTTGTATTTGCAGGAGGCAAGATGACTTCTAACAAGATTTGTGAAGATATCAAGATGACAAGATCAAGCCAGCTGTTTGGAAAATGCATTGTTCCAAGAAGATTGGTAATGTGTTAAAACTGTCTCTCTTCCCTTTTGCTTTAACTTGGCCTAAAATAACCATGCTAGTCATGAAGTGCTGTGGAAAGGGTTTAGCTATAGTGTATTAGATCAAAATTAGTGATACTGGTCATGAAGTGTTGTGGAAAGGTTGTAGAGCCAATGTTGTTTTTGTTTTTGCAACTGAACTAAGTGAAGTATACTGTCAGGGGATAAATCTTGGCCAAGTTAAAGTGAAAGAACTGTAGTTGTGTGTACAGAAAGACCTCATTTGTGATAGTCATGAGTGCTGTTGACGGTGTTCCTTTAATTTTTTGTAAACTCCAAGTAGTTTACTCATTGTCCTCAGGCTGGTTATTTTGCTAGTTATGAAGTACTGAATTATTTTGTGGCCAGGCTTGTCTGGGCATAACATAGTGGTCTGCACCCTGAATGTGCCCTTATTCTGTGTTCCACCATTACCCATTGGGAAGATAGGGAGATCTGTGACTAGTAACCAAGGAGACTCATGTAGTCCACCATTATCCTTAGCAAGGATAGGGAGAACTGAGGGTTGTTTTATTTGATGTGATTGTGAATTGAAGGATGTTGTTGATCAACCCCAGTCTGTGTGGCCAAGCAGACCCTTCAACCACAGGCAAGCAACAGCCACTTGCAGGGCCATCCCATGTAATGAACCAGTGTTACCTTGCAGTTGACAGAGCCCTGCAATGGCAAGGTGCGTTGAAAAGTGTGGAGGTTTGGTTCATGGATGGATGCTGCATTTGCATCTCCATCCAGTTAACATGGGCACCATAGCAGGCTCCACATCACCCCCTTATCTGGTGATATGGTTACCACTGAACATTGTAACCCAGGAAACAATTAGGCTTGTCATCTGGTGTAGAACCACCTGAAGTGGAAAGAGAAAAAAAAAGTGACAGGAAGAAAAGGGAGAAGTAGGGGGTGAGGACAAACAGAATGATAACGTTGAAGGAAGAAGTAGGCAGTACTGCAGTGCAACCTCAAAAGTTTGGAAATGTCTAAAGTTCGATTGCCATAAATTACGAAATTTGCATATTTATTTCCCAAAATTAGCTCAAAAATGACCCAAGACTACCATAAAAAATAACCAGCTACATCAGGTACTGATGACCAGATGACCTCACTATAAGTGTCTGGTCACCCATAATAAAAAATTTCCTTTCCTCCTTGTGGTTAAGATCTTTATTCTTTGATTCATTGTTTTCGTATCCAAATTTCACCATTATTATGGCTTCAAAAAGGTGTCCTTGCTTTACCAATTAGTGCAGTGCTGTGGGAAAAAAATTATGGAGTATAAGAATGCAGCCACAACTACTTAATGTGTGTGTTGTGAAATGATTGGGATGGAAATGACCATCTATGACAAAAAATTGAAGGTACAGTACTTAGTGCTGCACCAACAGAAACTAGAGTAAATAACTCTTTGCCGGTGTTCTAAAAAATATTGGTGGTGTTGAACATGACAGTATATGACATTACAAAGCAGTGTGATAAGGTTTTTCAGTTTTGTTGAATGAAATTATGGTATGTGTTCCTTAATCACACAACACCATGGAACACCATTTGTTAGATGTCAACTAATTTGCCTCACCTTTGACATAAGCATGATTGTTTGTAGGCAGCAGTCTCTTAATATAATTCTCTTAGATCATTTGCATTACTGTTAAACCATTGTGCAATCTGTTTTGAGTAGATATAAACCTCCATCTCTTTCCAGTTGTTTCACAAACACAGTGTATGCACATATTGCATCACTGTTTGAAATTTCAATGTTTCTGCAAGATTACAATAATGCAGACTTGCAATAAGTGTACATTATCACAAAATAAATCAAAATTAACTAAGCATTCTGTGAGAAATGCACAGCACATGAAGAAAAGTGTAGCATCACTGGTCAGGCTGTAATACGAACAATCGGCTGATCACCCGCTACGCAGCGCAAGGCTTTGGGCTATATCTGTCTAGAGCCAGACATCGTAATCCTGTAAGGGGTAGCTATTTGACTTTGAGTTAGCTGTTTTATGGGGGGGGAGCACTAACCCTCTGCTAACCCACTTGGTGACTTAGGAAACACATGGGTTGGTTATATGGTTACTACCCAGTGTTGTAAATGGTTTCCTGGCTTACAGGAAACCATTAGGCTTGTTACTCAATGTAAAGCCACCTGAAGAGAGAAGAGTAATAATAAGTGACAGGAAAAATGGGAGAAATAGGAAGAAAGGAGGACACACACACAAAATGAATAAGTGAGTTGCTGAAAGATGTAAATATTCATGTACAGTACTGTAGTTATTACAGAAATAAATGAATGCAAACTTATTGTCCCTTACACCTTACTGGCGGATGTTAATTATGAATAAAACTGTAAAATGTTTTAGAACAAGGGGACATACACAAGATGAGGAAAGATTACTACATGGTTTTTAGCAATTATTGTACTGATAATGATTATCTTGAGGTAAATGGTAGTGTTAACATCGGAAAATAGGATGCCTAAAGCCAGCTTGTTAGCTCAGACTACAGTGCTTGTGTCGAAAGCATGTCTTAAACCATGAGAATTAAGACAGCCACAGAAATGCTTTATAAAAATTTCAAATTTTTCAGCAGTTCAAATAGTTAGGACACAAGCACTTTGAATTTTAGAGGTTGCACTGTATATCAAGTGAGATGTTCAGTCACCTACCACCTGAGGGACTAGTAACCAAGGAGACTCATGAAAGCAAGTCTCCTGTACCTGTAACGTTTATTGCAATACCACATTGATATGACTAGTAACCCTAACCACCTCTTGAAGGCAGCCAACTCCATTGTCCGTTAAATTTAATTATTATAGCATGTTTTCAAACCTAACAGATCTCTATTCAGTTTTGTCCCAGTTGATGGCTGTGTGTTGTTAGATTGGAGGGTTGATATGACTAGTAACCAAGGGTGATGGTACATAGGGCTGGTGGCAGTACTGTCAAAGCAGAGGAAGTGTAGCCATGTGTGGCTTACCACCAGGGGTGCGGGAACTAACTACTGTACATCTTATGCAGTGTTTGGTAAGAGGGTACATGAGATGTAGTGGTGTTAGAGGTAGACTGTAAAAAATGTTGACTTGGTGTGTGCATTGTGTGGGGGAGAGCATATGGAGATTCAGGCTTGAAAGGATTGATCTTGCTGATAAGTTAAGTGTGTGGAGTTTTTTTTTTTTGGGGGGGGGGACTTTATGTGCTGGAGGTGGGGCTGGTGTTAGATCTGTGGCTAGGGTAAGGAGTGATTAGAGGAAGTTCAGGGAGCTGTTGCCTCTCCAGGCATTGAGAGAGCTTTCCCTCAGTGCTAAGGGATCTTTTTATATGTGGCATATTAGGAGTTTAATGGTGAACAGTCGTGAGACATGGGTAGTGTAGAAAGAGTATGTTGGTAGACTGAAACATACAGAAATGACAATGATTAGATTTGTGCATTGTGCACCCTTGAATGACAGGCCTTGGAGGGGTGTTAGGATTGGAATTGAAGAGTTGAGAAGAAGGATGGGACTTGAATGTATTGGTGTAGTGATGAGGTGTAAAGAGAGATGGTTTGGGCATGTGGAGAGGATGGAGAGTGAGAGCTGTGATTGTTTAGAGTACGAGTTGTGAGAGGCAGACTAATAAGACCTGGGATGAAGCCATAGAGTGAGACCTCAGGGATAAGGGACTGGAAAGGGAGACAGCAAGAGATCAAGCAGCATGGAGAGTTGCCATTAGGTGACAAATGCCGACACATGCAAGTGTGTTGAAGCCTTTGTAAGCGATAGGAAAGTAAACGAAGTAACCAAGGAGACTGTCATTCCTCAACTAAGGATCATCAGACAATGTAACCCCTCTCCCCCACATTTTTTTTCCCCAGTTCTGTTAGTTGAGAAGTGTTCCTGTAAAGTTTAGTCAAGGAACAAAATTTTCCATTACCAGTTGTGGGGGGGGAACACTGTTAGTTTAGGCCATACCTATGACTAAATGAGGACATCTGTATATGCACTGTCTGTATTTGTGGATGTGGGAGCATCTCTTGGCCAGTCAGTGAGACCCTTTAATTTCTCAGCGGTTCACCTCGTGTTTTGTTTAATATATTGCGGCCCTCATGATCCCACATCCATTTCTTATATATTTATATGTGCTGACCATCAAATATTTTCTTTATTCCAATAAATGATTGCTTTATATAAATGTTTTAATATTTTATGTTGTGGAGTACACTTTTTCACCTTTAAGACTTTCATATTATGAAAAAAGCTTGATTTTGACAAGGCAATCTTCGAAATTCCGATGTTTTGGAGATAGCAACGTTAACCGTGCTTTTTAAAATCATACGTAAGTTCTTTTGCCAATGAGTGAAGTATTTTTGCAACTGTGTAATCAAAAGACAAACTGCAGCTAAAAAAAAAAAAGTCCATGCTTCCAGTGCAGACAAAACGATTTGAAACTTACAACATTTTGCTTAGTGGCACATAGTGATGCAACGTGCCAGTTTTTATTCCATCTGACTGCAACTGTTGCATCTTTATCTCACTTCTATTCCTACACCAGTGGTCACTGCTCCTCAGAACTGTCAGCTTGCATCCCTCCTCCGCAACAGCGGGTGCAAAGCACCCGTCTAACAGGATACTGTACTTTTACCTTTTCTGTCCGACACACTAATGCAAAAGTTGACAGTTACTCCCATTCCTCCATGTATGCAACATAAGTCTGGAACTGCCATCTTCTTCATTTCCTACTGCCTATGACCCAGTCTTTTAAATGCTTGTGTGTCCAGGCATCTAAAATTTAACATATCTTGAATTTGGCTCATAGCTTTTTAGCTTTTGTTGGAGGGAAAATCTTTCAGGCTTGATCATTTGTTTGCTTCTTCCTTGCTTTAAAAAAAATATTTTGTTTAATTAAAATTGTTCTGGGAGCAGCATTGCCTAAAAATTAACTGCTGTAGTGTTCGTCTATCATGTTAGACTGAATCAAAGACCATTTGCATGGGTTTGAAATAGCTGGGTAGGCCAGGAACAGCATACTGATTTATATAAACTCTATTATTTGCCAACTTGCATCAGACCGTGAGCGATAAATTTAAACTTCAACCTGTCTCGAGTAAGATGTGTGTCACTGTTTATAATATGATCAAGAAATTAATAAGTAAACTGTAGGAGGCTGTTCATAAGCTGACTTCCCCCTCCCCCCAAGGTTTTTTAAAGGAAGAAAGTCTTAAAGGTGAGAAATGTTACTTCTTGTTGAATATATAACTTGTGGCCGTATTATCACAGTAGTGAAGGTGTGTGTGTGTGTGTGTGTGTGTGTGTGTGTGTGTGTGTGTGTGTGTGTGTGTGTGTTTGTTTTAAGGATATTCTATTAATGTTAGGTATATAAAGCCAGCATTCCACATGAATCGAGTCAAGTGATAGTTCATTCTGTTGCCTTTTGCTCCAAAAATTAGAAATGGGAAACAGAGGATGTAATGGAGGGATGGAAAGTGAGAGAATTATCTAGGAGAGTGTAGATGGTATGTGAGGTGGAGAGGGAGACCAAGGATGGAGGGATGAAACAGGTATATGAGAGGCTTGCATAAACTGGGGAGGATAGAGAGAGAGATTAACTAGACCAAGGATGGAGGGATGAAACAGGTATATGAGAGAGGCTTGTATAAACTGGGGAGGATAGAGAGAGAGAGATTAACTAGGGGAGTATGTGAGGTGGAGGATGGGGTGGAGAGGTACATGAGAGGCGTGTGTAGGTTAGGGGGAAGGGCAGAGAAATGGCAAGGGTCAGTGTGCCAATTTGTACCCTTGCACGATTGAGGAGTTTGGCTATAGGTATAGATAGATAGCTGGTCCACACCTTCACATTCTCTGTTATAGTAATATTGCCATGAGTTATATATTTTTAAATATTTATTTTCTGAGATATTACTCTGAACTTTAACTTGGCCTAAAATTTTAGGCTTTCCAGCCTGAATTACAAGTGGTAATAGTCTTAAAACATGATGGTAGTCACAAACTCTGTGAAAAGGATTTTGAGCCATAGCATTGTCTTTGTGCTTGAAGTTATGTGACAACTGGAAGAGAATGAAAAATTGGGCCAGGTTATAGTGAAGAGTATAAAATTGTTTGGTTCAGTGAAATGTGATTTTGTTGATGGACATTCAACATGCATCACAACCAGTGCATCTTAGTATCTTTGAACCTTTCAGTACCATGATGTCTTTTCTCTGTTTATTGTTACTACATCCCACATGATTTTATTTAGCTTAGGAAGGAATTCTTGCACCATCCCTGCCCTACCTTGCATCCATGCTATACCTAGCTGTGCCCTCCCGTACCTGCCCTACTCCCGTCCAGTATGTCACCCCCTTGCCATACCCAGCCATGCCCTCACATACCTATTATGGCAGAATAACCTTAGTGCATGGAAGTGAAAAAGTTGTTACATGACAGTATTGTGATACCAACTCTGACATATGGAAGTGAAGCTTGGACCCTGTTGGAAGGACAGAAGTCATGAGTGAGAGCAGTGGAAATGAGTTAAATGAGTTATTTGAGAGGAGCATGTGGAGTCACATGGAGAGACAGACTAACAAATGAGGAAGTGAAGGAGTGTTGTGGTGTGGTTGTGGATGTGATAGGAAGCATTAGGAGAAACACATTAAGGTGGTTTGGCCATGTGGAGAGGATGGAGAGTGAAAGACTGACGAGGAGAGTGTATGTGAGTGAGGTGGAGGGGGCGAGAGGGAGGGGGAGGCCGAGGATGAGATGGAGGGATGGAGTGGAGAGGTATATGAGAGAGGGGGGTGTGAGCTGGGAGCAGGGCAGTGAAATGGCAGGGGACAGAGTGACATGGAGGCGATTTGTTTGTGGCCACCCTGTTCGGGATTGAGGCGTCTGGCAATAGATAGATAGTTCCAAAAATAATATCCCTAACTCCATAGAAAGAATCATTTTAAGTAGATGTTAGTAATTAGTACAGGTGTTGTTTACAGTATGGAAAAACGTGGGTCCCGCTACTAGGGTGTACAACCCAATTTCCATAAAAGGAGTCAGCCAGCGTGCATCTTTGGGCTGTCCAAGATCCATAGAACGCTTTATATTGATCTTGGTACGGTACAGGTATACTGTAGGAAACATCCACTACTGGTAATACTAATAGGTGAATGAACACAACAATGTTTTGTGTATTTAACGTGTTTGGACGCTCAGCCCTGTGGTGGCCGTGGCTTCCATCACAGCCTGATAAAGGACTATCTGCTGCGTCTGTACAGTACCATCTACTGTACCTAATGGGCTTTGGATCACTAACGTAACCCAAAGTACCCCAACTTAACCAAAAATAACCTCATAAGCTCTCTGAGTGGTTGTTATTGAATTGTGATGCTTAATAATCAGAGAGAAAAATATACTAACATGGCCAAACAATAATACTTTAGTGACAAATGGAAACCTATACCTATACATACTTTTTTTTTCTACTAAATTTCATTGTGCAAAAAAGACGTGCCCTTTTGTTGTGTATTTGTGACATTTCTGCCTGAAACACTGCAGTACATGTTTTTTATCTATCTGTCTATTGCCAGACGCCTCAATCCCACACGGGGTGGCCACAAACAAATCGCCTCCATGTCTCTCTCTCCCCCTCCATTTCACTACCCTGCTTCCAACTCACACCCCCTTCTCTCATATACCTCTCCACTCCATCCCTCCAATTTTTAATTGCCCACCCCATGAACGTACTACTTTCCATCAGTACAACCGATTTTGTCTGTAAATTGTGAATGACTTCCAGTATTAATTATGCAGAAATCATTTAGAATTTTTCCAGTTCTAGAAAGTTTAGTTATTAGGATGTAATTGGAAATCTACATAAGTAGCTCATTCATTCCGACCAATTTCAGCCAAAGTGGATGCTGCTACAGTATACGTACTGGGATCAGCTGGTAACTACTGGTAGCTGCTCTATCCGTTTTTCTTGTCTGTTGTGAGACAACATAGATCAAAGTAAGTATACATAGATATTGTATTCTGTACATGTATATATGAATTTTTGTTTGTGATATTGTATTGATAATACGAGCATACTCCAGTTTAACGATCTAATTGGTTAGGTAAAACCCCATCGTTAGGCGGGGTATTGTATATCAGGGTACTTTTAACATGTATTTCAACGTGGACCATTTACTAGCCTTGGGTTTCCCCCCAAACCAAATCCCAAACCCACCCAGATGAGCCCAAAAACAGGTTTTAAAGACAATGAAAATGGCCTGACAGCTGTCAAAGAAGCTAACCTAAGCCTAACACCTGTAAATAACTCACCTAAACCAACATATATAATCTGAATATCGTCAAATATACGTCTCAAAAAAATCAAGCTCAGTAAACTGTACCCAAAAATGACAGTGTTTCCCCCACCTGTGGCTAAAACACATTAATTAAATTAATTAAGGTCTAAAAGCACTTTATAAATCAACCTAAACACACCGTTTTAGTCTAAAATATCATCAAAATTGGTAAGAAAAATCAAAACCCATTGTTGAACCGGGATTTGGCCATTGTTAGGAGGAGTATGGTGCAATTCCTACCCCCATCGTTAAGCCAGGGTATCGCATCTGTATACCTTACAGATAATTTGCTGAAAATTTACCCTACAGAGCTTTCAGTCTGGCTAATAACTACCGGGTAGTTAATTTTTATGGCCTTGTAGGAACCCCAGTTGATTCATTCAGTACGACGTCAATACAGTCACTATTGTACTCGTTTTATGATGGGGTTACGTCATACCTTAACGGATAACAATTTTATCGTAAATTGGGAGATTGAAGCATATTATAAAAGGAGGGTTACATTAATTCAACTTCCCTAAGTCACCTATCCAAGACTGAAACAAAAATGACAACCCACCATAATTCCTGTGTCGGTCCAAGTTGTCTCCAAGACCAAAACAAACACTATCACACCAAGACAGGCAGCATTACTCACGTACAGTAAATCATTGCAACAGCACAACAAACACACTTGCGCAAAGTTGGCCTGGTGCTACATGATGTATAGGCTTACAGTAGCACGTGGCTTGGCTGAGAGGTGACGATAGCTGGGGGGCACACGTAAGCGGGTTATAAAAAAGATACAAGGTCGGGCAGTGGATGTTGGAGCAGCCGTAGTGAGAGAGGGCAGTGTTTGGAAACTCCCTGTACTGTTGTTTGCAGATGATACCAGCCACTGGTAAGCTGGTGGGCTAGGGGTCCCAGATCCATTGCCTGGACCTGGGACTGTGCAGTGGGTGGGGCCTGTGGAATGTTTACCCCCACTTTATCTCTTCTGACTGTGACTAAATACAAGTATAAGCATCAAAGCAAGCCTGAGGACAGTAAATCACCCAGAGGGAGTAGAGTGGGTTCATGGAATGTGGGATGTTAGAGGGGAAGTCGTTGAGGCATTCAGTAGGAGGTGGGTGGATGTGGCATGTTTGCAGGAAGTCCAGTACAGGGGTGGATCAGCCAGGAAGATTGTTGGGAAGGATTGCTACTATAAGTTGTTTTGGCAGGAGGGGACTAACGGATATGGGGGTGTGGGTGTGTTGGTTGCAGAGAAATGGGTGGAATATGTTATGGATATTATGAGAGTCAGTGATAGGATATTGGTAGAAGATCATTGCAATTGTATCGGCATATGCTCCACAGGCAGGGTTGGATGAGGTAGAGAAGGATAGATTTTGGGATGATTTAATACGTGTGGTAGGTGGTATGGGGGATGATGAGACAGTGGTTTTGGGAGGGGACTTAAATGATCTTGAAGGTGACACAGCTCAAGGTTATGAAGGAGTCCATGGGGGATGTGCATATGGTATGAGAAGTGTGGAAGGGAAACGAATACTCGAATTAGGGGAGGCAATGGACATGATTGTGTGCAACACACATTTTAGAAAAAGAGTGAGCAGCTTGGATCCTGTTGGAAGGACAGAAGTCAGGAGTGAGAGCAGTGGAAATGAGTTATTTGAGAGGAGCATGTGGAGTGTATGTGAGTGAGGTGGAGGGGACGAGAGGGAGGGGGAGGCCAAGGATGAAATGGAGGGATGGAGTGGAGAGGTATATGAGAGAGAGGGGTGTGAGTTGGGAGCGGTGTAGTGAAATGGCGGGGACAGAGCGACATGGAGGCGATTTGTTTGTGGCCACCCCGTGCGGGATTGAGGCGTCTGGCAATAGATAGACAGGTTGATTATGTATGAGTCTGGGGACAATAGCATTCAGATAGATTATTTTCTGGTCAGATAGATTATTATGGCTATGTATGTGGGTGCTCGCACCCAGGTAAGAGTGAATGGAGTTTTGAGTGATGAGTTTTTCGTGAATGTTGGTGTGCATCAGGGGTCAGTTTTGAGTCCCTTGTTGTTTATCATGGTACTTGAAACCCTCTCACGTGACTTCAGAGACGGACTCCCATGGGAGATGTTGTATGCTGATGGTTTGGTGTTGATTGCAGAGAATGAAAAGGAGGCAGAGGAAAGATTTATGAATTGGAGAGATGGTATGGGGGACAAGGGCTTAAGGGTAAATGCAGATAAAACAAAAGTGATGATATCTAGGGTTGGTGGCAGTACAATCAGAGGAGAGGGAGAGTGGCCATGTGCAGTTTGCCACAAAGGTGTGGGAAGTAATTCCATCTTGTGCAGTGTTTGTGATAAATGGATGCACAGGAGATGTAATGGTATTAGAGGTAGTTTTATTATTTAGATTATTACCTGACACCATAATCCGTAAGGGGTGGCCATTTGCTTTGAGTTATTTGTTTGACGGGGAGGGGCACTAACCCTCCACCAACCCACTTGTTCACACGTAGGGAGCACGTTTAGTTTGGTTACATGGTTACCACCCAGCATTGTAAATGGTTTCTTGGCCTACAGGAAACCTTGTCAGTCAATGTAAAGCCACTTGTAGAGGAAAGGAAAGCAATTAGAAGTGACAGGAAAGAAGGGAGAAATAAGGAGAGAGGAGGGCAGGCACAGAAAAAGGGTGATAAAGGCTAAGAAAGAAGTAAGCAGCACTACATCAAGTGAGTGGATGATGGTTGCCACCACCTACCACCAATTAGAGGTAGACTGTGAGATAATGCTGATTTTATGTGTGCGGCGTGTTGGGGAGGGCAGGTGGAGATTGTTAGGTGTGAGAGGGTTGAACTTGCAGGTGAGTCTCTTGGGTGTGTGGAAGAATTTTGTTATTTTGGAGACATGTTATGTGCCAGAGGTGGGGCATGAGCTAACTCGGTTGCTAGGGTGAGAAGTGGTTGGAAGAAGTTCAGGGAGCTGTTGCCTCTCCTGACATTGAGAGGACTCTCCTTACGTGCTAAGGGGTCTTTGAATGCAGCATGTGTTAGGAGTGTGATGCTGTTTGGTAATGAGACCTGGGCAGTAAAGGAAGAGGATATTCGCAGGCTTAAACATCCAAAAATGACAATGATTAGGTGGATGTGCAGTGCGTCCCTGTGTGCAAGACCTGGGGTGGGGTGGGTTTACTATGGAAGAGTTGAGAGGTAGGATGGGACTGGAGTGTATTGGTGTTGTGATGAGGAGAGGTAGGCTGAGGTGGTATGGACATGTGGAGAGGATGGGGGATGATAATTGGGTGCAGAGGATGAGAAGTGTTAATATTGGGGGAGGGGTAGACCGAAAAA
Organism: Birgus latro; assembly: GCA_018397915.1. Lineage (NCBI taxonomy): Eukaryota > Metazoa > Arthropoda > Malacostraca > Decapoda > Coenobitidae > Birgus > Birgus latro. The sequence continues at coordinate 27,453 of JAGKTI010004192.1, forward strand.
GACATGGGATGAGGTCATTAAGTGTGATCGTAGGGTTAAGGGACTGAACAGGGAGGCTGCCAAAGATCGACCAGCTTGGAGAGCCACCATCAGGTGACCAAGGCTGACACATGCAAGCATGTTTGAGCCTTCAAAAATGAAAACGGGAGGGAATGGGGATCATGCAGAAAATAGCGTGATTGATTAAGTGCTCATAGGGTGGTTGCTGCTGGGAATGGTTGCTGAATGAGGGCCATGAGAGTACAATGTGGAGATCTGTCAGATCATATGATTGTGGTATGCAAGATTATGGTGAGAGGAGTGAGGTGGATCAGGAGAGAGAGGAACAGTCAGGGAGAAAGATTGAAAGTTGAGAAGCTGAGGGTTAAAGATATGGCAGGTGAATACAGGACCAAAGTAAGGGAGAATCAGTGAATTGGAATTAAATGGATCTGGACAGCTTGTGGAGTTCATTTAGGGGTTGCTTAGTTAGGAATACTAAAGCGGTGTGTGTGTGTGTTGTGGCATGAGTAACAACAGAGAAGAAAGGTACGGCATGGTTGGATGATGAGGTTAAGAGAGCAATGGAGGAAAAGAGGAAGCAGTGGCTAGAGTGGTTGCAGGACAGGGGTTCAGTTGAAATAAGAACTGAATATATTGAGAGCAAGAAGCACATAAAGAGAATAGTGAAGAGGAAAAAGGAGGAGGTAAATGATGATTTAGGAAGATAAATGAATGCAAACTGCTCTCACAATAGGAAGTTATTCTGGATAGAGGTGCGGAATTGTAGAAGAGAAAGCAGAATGTGATTGTGTGAGGGATGTATGTGGTAGATTATTAACCCATGGTGATGAAGTAAGGACCAGATGGAAATAATATTTTGAAAGCCTGATGAATGTGAATGGAGAGTACAGAGCGGCTGTAAACATGATTGGTTTCGGGGGTGTGCAGAGAAGGAATGCAGTGCCAGGAGACGTGACACTAGCACAGATGAAGAGTGCTGTGAAGCGGCTGAAAAAAGGGAAAGCAGCTGGGTTGATGAGGTGTATGCAGAGATGATTAAGTGTAGTGGAGAGTGTGGAGTGAAGTGCTTAAGGCTGGATGAATAGAATTATCGTGGCAAAAGTTTATTGAGTGTGGTAGGGATGGTATTTGGAACAATTACTATAGAGAAAGAGAGATATCAGAAGTCCTAGTGAGTAATGAACAGGGTGGCTTTAGGAGTTGCAGAGGATGTGTGGATCAAATATTTGCAGTGAGGCAGATAGAAGGGAAGGCTTGTGAGAAGGACCATAAGGTGTTTATGGATCTGGATAAAGCATACAACACAGTGGAGAGAGAAGGGTTTTGGAATGTTATGCACAAGTACGGTTTAGATGGTAAGCTGCTAGGTGCCGTTAAGAGTTTTTTTGATGGTAGTGAAGTATGTGTAAGGGTTAATGGGCATCTAAGTGAATGGTTCACGATCGATGTGGGTGTGCGACAAGGTTGTGGGATTTATCCGTTGTTGTTCAATACAATATATATATGGATGGAGTGATGCGAGAAGTAAAAACATGAGTAATGGAGAGGGGGATGGGGTTGGTAATGATGGTGATGGATGGAATATCTCAAATTTGTTGTATGCTGATGATGCAGTACTGCTTGCAAATACTGGACCACGACTTGGTAGGTAATCAAGGCTGATGACTGCAGTTATTTAGGAACTTTTACAACCAAATGAATGAAAGAGTGAAGGGTAACCTGAAAAACTATTATGCAGTATACGACATGAATGGGATTTTTGAAATGGATGTGTAGTGGGTCCGTGAATGTGTGACCTGGGGGGGAGGTTGTAGATTTGCATTTTAAGAGTTGAGAGGTAGGTTGGGACTGGAGTTTATTCGTGCTGTAATGAGGAGGGATAGATTGAGATGGTTTGTGTGTGGAGAGGATGGAGGATAACAACTGGGTGCAGAAAGTGAGAAATGGGAATGTTGGGGGTAGGACTGTGAGAGGCAGACTGAAAAATACGTGGGACAGGATCATAGAATTTGACCTTATTGTTACAGGACTGAATAGGGAGGCTGCCAGAGATTGATCAGCGCTGAGAGCTGCCATTAGGTGAAGTAGGGTAATGCGTGCATGCATGTTAGAGCCTTTACAAACCACACAGTACAGTATGATAGGGCAGCTTCAGGAGAATTATGTAAGAAAGAAAAGGGAGCTGTAATGTTGTACAGAATTGAGACCAGCTATTATGGAAGAGGGTATTAATAAGGTGAAACATAGAGATGAAATGTGCAGATGGATATGTAGTTTGTCCTTGAATGACAGGCCTGGTGGGGTTAGGATCGTAAGCAAAGAGTGAAGAGGAAGAATGGGACCTGAATTATTTAGTGATGTGATAAGAAGGGCCTTTGTGATGCCAGAGAGGATGGAGATTGACAGCTGGGTTGGGAGGGTGAGATGTGAATACTGAGGGTAGTGTTGTGAGAAAGAGACCGGACCAAAAAAAAAAAAAGAAAAAAAAATAGGATGAGATCATAGAGAAGCTGCAGGTGGGAAGGGATTAATGTTGTAATTTGTCTTGGGTGTGTGGACCCCCTGGGGAAGGGGAGAAAGAATACTTCCCCAGTATCCCTGCTTGTCGTAAGAGGTGACTAAAAGGGGACTTCTTGTTTCCAATCTTTCCCTCTGTCCTCTCCTCTTCTGTCTTCTATCACTGTGCTCTTATGATACTTGTGTGGTATTTAGACTTGAGCAGTAGAAGTGGAGGATATTTTTAGGCACAGAGCAGCAGAGATGATGATGTGCTGGAGTACATTTCATCGTATAATGATAGTTTTTTTGGGGGGAGGGGCGGGTTAAAATTGAGAAAGTGAGATGATCACAGTGATAGGATTTGAATATGTTAGCGACGTGATGGGATAGGTTGAGTTGAGATGAATTCCGTAATTTTAGAGGATGGATAATGATAGTTGGGTGAGGAGGGTTAGAGGTATGAATGTCATGCGTAACGTTGTGAGGGGCAGACCAGAAATAGTCAAGATGAGGGTGTAGAAGTTCGGTGTAAGGAGAGAGGCATTTCTGGGAATGGAAAGGGTGTGGTCATAAAGAAGAAGAATTATTTGCCACATGTAAGGCCAGAAAGGAGGTATAAAGTGAGTGTCGGAGACTTACAGGACAACGTAAATATCGCTGAAAAGAATATGGCGTTTAAGGTTTCAGATCAGACGAAGAGGGAAAACAGGGATATCATAGGTGTGCAGTGTGTGAAGAATGATGCAGGAAAGGTAATGTTGGGCAGTAAGGATATTGAAAATGCCTATAGGGAACATTATAACCGGTTGCTGAATGACTGGATCAGGGTAGGTTTTGAGTCCAGAGATCCAGTGTTTGGTCTTTGGTCTTCGAATGATGTTGCTTCTGTGAGCAGGACAATAGGCAGGAAGCAAGTGGGGAAAGTGGCAGGTGTTGACAGCTGAAATACTTATGGCCTTAGGAGGCATAGTGGTGGGTTTAGTTACTGACGATATTTACGATTATGTACTCATATAAGTGTGATGGGTGATATGAATGGAAGAGTAGGCATTGGTCCTGAACATCACATAACGGGTTGTAAGGGATTACCGGGAGAAAATAACGGGAAGTGACTAAAGGATATGTGTCATGAGAGGAGGTTGTGCATTTGTAACTCATATTTGAGACACAAAGATGTAGAGGTGTATGGTATGTAGGAGGACTGCTGGGCCTTGATAGCTTTTACCCAGAGTCAGACATATAAAAAAAAATGAATTAAAAAAACATAAATATACATGGTATAGCATCAAAGCAAGCCTGAGGACAGTAAATCACCCAAGGGATTTAGAGTGGATTCGTGGAATGTGGGGATGGGCGGGAGAAGTCGTTCAGGCATTTGGTAGGAGGTGGGTGGATGTGGCATGTTTGCAGGAAGTCCGGTACAGGGGTGGATCAGCCAGAAGGATTGTTGGGAAGGATTGCTACTACAAGTTGTTTTGAGAGAGGGGGACTGATGGATATGAGGGTGTGGGTGTGTTGGTTGCGGAGAAATGGGTTGAATATGTTATGAATGTTATGAGAGTAAGTGATAGGATATTAGTAGTGAAAATTTTGATAGGTGGGAAAGTGATTGCAATTACAGTATATCAATTATATCGGCACGTGCTCAACAGGCAGGGTTGGATGACGCAGTGAAGGATAGATTTTGGGATGATTTATTACGTGTAGTAAGTGGTATGGGTGATGATGAGGTAGTGGTTCTGGGAGGGGACTTAAATGGTCATGTGGGTGAAGCAGCTCAAGGTTATGAAGGAGTCCATGGGGGATGTACATGTGGTGTGAGAAATGTGGAAGGGGTAAGAATACTCGAGTTAGGGGAGGCTATCGACATGATTGTGTGCAACACATATTTTAGAAAAAGAGTGAGTAGGTTGATTACGTACGAGTCCGAAGGAAATAGCAGTCAGATAGATTATTTTCTGGTCAAGAGGGCTGATAGGAGGTTAGTGAGGGATGTTAAAGTTATCAGAAGCGAGGAGTGTGTGCAGCAGCAGAAACTATTGATTTGTGACATGGTGCTTGAAGAACGAGTGATGAGATGGACAATATACAGTATGTACCTAGGAGGAAAATATAGAAGCTGGGAAAACAAACAGTAAGGGATGCCTTTTATGGTGAGATGGGGAGAGTGGTGGCTGACCAGGGAGCTGTAGACATAGGCATTAATGATCAATACAGAGTCCTTAAGAACAACCTCTTGAAAGTCACCGATGCAATATGCGGTTGGACAAGAGACCCACCAAGACATAAAGTAACTTGGTGGTGGGATGAGGGTGTAGAAGCTGCAGGTAAGGAGAAAAGAAGGCGTTTCTGGGAATGGAAGAAGGGTGGTAACAGGTAGGAATACTTGGCTGCCAAGTGTAGGGTTACATGAGAGGTACACAGGGTGATGTCTGAGTCACAGAAATAACATAAATCATGGGGAAAGGAAATATATGATATTTAATGTGGCAATTCAGGTGAAGAGTGATAATGAGGATATTGTAGATGAGCAGTGTGTGATGTATGATGAAGGAAGGGTAGTGGTGATCAGTGGGTATATTAAAGATGCATGGAGAGAGCATTATAACCTGTTGTTGAATGAGGAGTTTGATTGGGACAGGGAAGGTTTGGAGCCAGGAGATCCAGTGTTTGGCCCTTGGCCTTTGATTGATGCTGCTACTGTGAGTGAGGCAATAGGCAGGATGCAGGTGGGGAAGGCAGCAGGTGTGTCTGGGTTGACTGCTGTAATGTTGAAGGCCTTAGGAGATATTGGGGTGAGGTTAGTCACTGACCTGATAAATATGATTATATATGAGTGTGTTGTCCCAGAAGATTGGCTGAAGAGTGTAATTGTAAATGTGTACAAAGGGAAGGGTGATGCCCTGGAAAGGAGAAATTACAGAGGTATAAAGCTCTTAGATCAGATAATGAAAGTAATGGAGAGAGTTCTAGAAGGTATGAGTTGAGAGAGAGTGAATATTGATGAGATGCAGTTTGGGTTTATTCCAGGCCGGGGGGCCACTGATTGTTTGACAGCTTCAGGAAAAATATATTGGAAAGTAATGGGAATTGTATTTTGTTTTTTGATTTGGAAAAGGCCTTTGACAGTCCCTAGAGAGGTGGTGAATTGGACAATGAGAATGTTTGGGTTTGATGAGTGGCTGGTTAGGGTGGTTATGGCCATGTTCGTGGGTTGTCACACCCACGTAAGAGTGAATGGAGTTTTGAGTGATGAGTTTTCCGTGAATATTGGTGTGCATCAGGGGTCAGTTTTGAGTCCCTTGTTGTTTATCATGGTACTTGAAGCCCTCTCACGTGACTTCAGAGATGGACTCCCATGGGAGATGCTGTATGCTGATGATTTGGTGTTGATTGCATAGAATGAAATGGAGGCAGAGGAAAGATTTAGGAAGTGGAGAGATGGTATGGGGTACAAGGGCTTAAGGGTAAATGCAGATAAAACAAAAGTGATGATATCTAGGGTTGGTGGTGGTACAGTCAGAGGAGAGGGAGAATGGCCATGTGCAGTTTGCCGCAAAGGTGTGGGAAGTAATTCCATCTTGTGTAGTTTTTGTGATAAATGGGTGCACAAGAGATGTAGTGATGTTAGAGGTAGACTGCGAGATAATGCTGATTTTATGTGTGTGGCGTGTTGGGGAAAGCAGGTGGAGATTGTTAGGCATGAAAAGATTAAACTTGCTGGTGAGTCTCCTGAGTGTGTGGAAGAGTTTTGTTATTTGGGAGGTATGTTATATGCTGGAGGTGGGGCTGGAGTTAGCTAGGTTGCTAGGGTGAGAAGTGGTTGGAAGAAGTTCAGGGAGCTGTTGCCTCTCCTGACATTGAGAGGACTCTCCCTACGTGCTAAGGGGACTTTGTATGCAGCATGTGTTAGGAGTGTGATTCTGTATGGTAGTGAGACCTGGGCAGTTAAAGTAGAGGATATTCGCAGGCTCAAATGTCCAGAAATGACAATGATTAGGTGGATGTGCAGTGTGTTCCTGCATGCTAGGCCTGGGGGGGCTGGGTTTACAATGGAAGAGTTGAGAGGTAGGATGGGACTGGTGTGTATTGGTGTTGTGATGAGGAGAGGTAGACTGAGATGGTTTGGGCATGTGGAGAGGATGGGGGATGATAATTGGGTGCAGAAGGTGAGAAGTGTTAATATTGTGGGAGGGGTTGTGAGGGGTAGACCGAGAAAGACATGGGTTGAGGTCATTAAGTGTGACCTCAGGGTTAATGAATTGAACAGGGAGGCTGCCAAAGATCGAGCAGCATGGAGAGGCGCCATTAGGTGACCAAGGACGACGCATGCAAGCGCGTTGGAGCCTTCAAAAATTAAAATGATGCTCCACAGGCAGGCTTGGATGTTGTAGAGAAGAATAGATTTTAGGTTTCCTTATCTGTGTAGTAAATGGTATTTGAGATGATGAGATAATGGTTTTGGGAGGGGACTTAACTGATCATGTAGGTGAATCAGGTCAAGGTTATGAAGGAGTACATGAGGGATGTGCATATGGTATGAGAAATGTGGAAGGGGAAAGAATACTCGAGTTTGAGGAGGCAATGGACATGATTGTGTGCAACACACGTTTTAGAAAATGAGTGAGTAGGTTGATTGTCCGAGTCTGGGGGAAATAGTAGTCAGATAGATTATTTTCTGGTCAGGAGAGTTAATAGGAGGTTAGTGAGGGATGGTAAAGTTATAGGAAGCGAGGAGTGTGTGCAGCAGCACAAACTGTTGATCTGTGACATGGTGCTTAAAGAAAGAGTGATCAGATGGAGGACATATGTACCTAGGAGGAAAATATGGAAGCTGGGAAACCAAACAGTAAGGGCTGCCTTTTATAGTGAGATGAGGAGAGTGGTGGCTGAACAGGAAGCCGTAGACAGAGGCTTTAATGAACAGTACAGAGCCCTTGAGAACAACCTCTTGAGAGTTACCGATGCAACATGCGGTTGGACATGAGGCCCACCAAGACATAAAGTAAGTTGGTGGTGGGATGAGGGTGTAGAACCTGCATTTGAGGAGAGAAGAAGGCTTTTTGGGAGTGAAAGAAGGGTGGTAACAGGGAGGAGTACTTGGTTGTCAAGTGTAGGGCTAGAAGAGAGGTATACTGGACGAAGTCTGAGTCAGAGACTTTTACTTGATAACCTGAATCATGGGGAAAGGAAAAATATGATATTTATGGTGACAAATCAGGTGAAAAGGGATAATCGGGATATTGTAGGTGACTTCAGAGATGGACTCTCATGGGAGATGTTGTATGCTGATGATTTGGTGTTGATTGCAGAGAATGAAAAGGAGGCGGAGGAAAGATTTAAGAAGTGGAGAGATGGTATGGGGTACAAGGACTTAAGGGTAAATGCAGATAAAACAAAAGTGATGATATCTAGGGTTGGTGGCGGTACAATCAGAGGAGAGGGAGAGTGGCCATGTGCAGTTTGCCACAAGGGTGTGGAAAATAATTCCATCTTGTGTAGTGTTTGTGATAAGTGGGTGCACAAGAGATGTAGTGGTATTAGAGGTAGACTGCGAGATGATGCTGATTTTATTTGTGCGGCGTGTCGGGGAGAGCAGGTGGAGATTGTTAGGCGTGAGAGGGTTGAACTTGCAGGTGAGTCTCTTGAGTGTGTGGAGGAGTTTCGCTATTTGGAGACATGTTATGTGCCGGAGGTGGTTCTGGAGTTAGCTCGGTTGCTAGGGTGAGAAGTGGTTGGAAGAAGTTCAGGGAGCTGTTGCTTCTCCTGACATTGAGAGGACTCTCCTTACGTGCTAAGGGGTCTTTGTATGCAGCATGTGTTAGGAGTGTGATGCTGTTTGGTAGTGAGACCTGGGCAGTAAAGGAAGAGGATATTCGGAGGTTTAAACGTACAGAAATGACAATGATTAGGTGGATGTGCAGTGCGTCCCTGCGTGCAAGGCCTGGGGGGGCTGGGTTTACGATGGAAGAGTTGAGAGGTAGGATGGGACTGGAGTGTATTGTTGTTGTGATGAGGAGAGATAGGCTGAGGTGGTTTGGACATGTGGAGAGGTTGGGGGATGATAATTGAGTACAGAGGGTGAGAGGTGTTATTATTGGGGGAGGAGTTGGGAGGGGTAGACCGAGAAAGACATGGGACGAGGTCATTAAGTGTGTCTTAAGGGTTGAGGGACTGAACAGGGAGGCTGCCAGGGATCAAGCAGCGTGGAGAGCCGCCATTATTTGACCAAGGCCGATGCATGGAAGCATGTTGGAGCCTTCAAAAACGAAACGAAACGAAACGATGAGCATTAAACTTTACATCACAGTTAGGGTCCATACATTCCTTTAGTATTTCAGAAAGAAAGCAAACTGTAGGCTGGGTTTTGAGATGAAATTAATGCATGCATGGTAGCAAACTGTCATGCAGTGAAGCACATATTTTTGCAGTAAAGAGTAACTGTAAACAATAACAAATAACAATAAACAGTACATTCATATATTGTATAACATAGCTGTTTATTATAGCTGTAAAATATTATACTTCTTGTATTCAGTGCTGGCAGCGCAATCAGTTTGTTATGTGAGTGAGCCTCAGAAAGGTTGCCTGGCATGCAGCTCACAACAACGTCCATCAGTTACTTCTTGAAAGTACTTGTGAAGGCTATATAGGGTCTTCATCATAACTGCAAATTAGCCATAAAGCAGTTGGTTGTAAGTCAAGGACTATCTGTATAATGTACCATATGTATAAATATACATAAAACACATGTATACAGCATAATATTTTTCCTGCAGATGATGTTACAGCAGGCGATGGAGCAGCGTGACTGTGGGGACATCAGTAAGCAGCAGTATCAGACCAAGGCCAAGAAGATCCACATGTTGACTGAGCAGGAGCAGATCAGGGAGGTGAGAGAACACGACCGGCAGCAACAACAGCAACAGGAACAGCAACAGCAGCATCCTCGCCCCTTGCAACCCCCATTTAAAGGTGAGAATGGTTCTGGCCCATGTATTTGGCCTCCCAGTATTATGGAGGGGATAATAAGGATATTGCTGTTGCAGAGTATCAGCATTTTAAATGTTGCAGTTCAGCTCTTTTATTCTAGCTTGACACATTTTCCACAAAAGCATAATACAGTTAGACTTTTTTATTTCAACCTCCCAGTATTTTAGAGTGATGGAGTAAGGGGCGTTTCATTCTAGTCTCCAGTACAGTATACCCAGGAAATTTTACTAGTTATGAAATTCATAGTTTCAGCTTTTTCTGTTTTACAGCTCTACATCTCATGAATGGCTTCAATTCAGATGCTTGAAATTTCATGCTGCAGGAGTTTTTAATGCTACTGTACTGTACATAATTGGAATGGTCAGTACTCAGTGGTCATTTAACTTAATTTTACTGGTAAAGTATTTCTCAGTGTAAGGTGGTAGGTGGAGGCACCCACCATCCACTCACTCACTGTAATGCTGCTTTGGGTATCTATCCTTTCCCCTCTTCCTTCTTTCCTTCCTCTTCTGTCTTTCTTTCCTTCATTCTTTCTTCTGCCTACAGGTGACTTTACACTCCCTCTTCTGTCTTTCTTTTCTTCATTCTTTCCTCTTCCATCTGCCTCTGGTGACTCGGCACTAAGTGACAGGCCAAACGGTTTCCTGTACACCACGAAACCATTTACCTCGCTGGGTGGTAACCATATAACCAAATTATTGCACCTGGTGGTTTAGTGTGTAATAAGGCGCTCCAATCGGATTGAGTCTGTGTGGGTTTATATCCATGGGGTGTTTGGGGTTTATTGCTCACATAATGCCACTCAGGGATGAGTGAGGCTGGTCACTCTCATCTTAAATGTCAGGACCAACTTGCCTAGCCCTGGGCTCCTATACTTCTCATGGGGCAACATAGGATTGGATGATGGATGGACTATTCATTTTAAATTCTTCCATTCAGTGCATGTTTTACTTGTTCTTACCTTTGTTGATGATGTTATAGGGAGGAAAATAACTTTTAAGATGTTGCATACTCAGTAATGAGAATGGCTTCTGTATGATTATTGGTAAACTAGAAGCAAATTTAAATGATGAGTAGTACTAATTCTTGAGGTTATAGGGAGGCTGAATTCCGTGACTTTCAAGGGTACAGTATAATGTACAGTAGTAACCATTCACCTTCATCTTCAAAACCTTTCTCTGTAATGAAACTCTCTTGAAGGGAAGTTCATTACTGAAAGGTCTACTTTCTGTTTTGTCCTTTTAAAATTACAGTATTAACACTTTCAGTCTTATAATATATTTTTCATCGTATTCTTGGTGTCTTCAGTGGTTATGTTCAACTTAGGAGAGGTTTTTTGGGCTGGAGGGGTCATATACCATATACAGTACATATCAGTAGTCTCTACTTGAAAAAAAACACCCCTAAACTAACATGCAAAAGTCTTGCCTGGATGTGGGACCATAAGGGCCACAATATGAGGTATCACAGGGCTTTACAAATGAAACACCTTGTTGGTGATAATCGATAAGGAGTGGTATTATTCCCTAAAGAATACCCAAGATAATTAATACAACTGTACCCCAGGAAGCACTTCTTTGGCCCAGCAGTAAGGCCATGCTCATGGAGACGGTCCCAGACGTTCCGAAGTTCACTCATGTGGTTTTGCCAATCCTTACTGTGAATGACCACATTATCAAAATAGCAGCATGTGAGCTGTAGGCCCTTAGGAATTTTCCACATCAACTTAGTGAAGCTTGAACAAGCAGTCTTAAGTCCAAAGGGCATCCTGGTGAACTGCATAAGCCCTTGGCTAGTTGCAAAAGCAGTTAGAATCCTTGAATCAGGGTGTAATGGAATTTGCCAGTAACTTTTACAAAGATCTAATTCGGAAATATATTTATCACCAAAAAGTCTGCGAGGTGATCGTCACGAGTAGGCATAGGTTCCGCATCAAACAGAGTAATGTCATTAAGGGCTCTAAAGTCAACACACAACCAGTAACCTTCTTTCTTCTTAACCAAAACAACTGGGGAATAATATGGGGAAAAGGATGGTTACCTAATTCTAGCATCTTCACTACCTTTTCCTCCATTACGTCTCTCAAGTGATCGGGCACAGGATAGGGTTTCTTATGTACTGGAAGGGAAGATGTTAACTTTTATTTCGTGAGTAAAGGAGCTAGTCTTACCAGGCTTATCCGACAGCACATCAGAGTATAGATCTAACAACCTTTTCAGTTCTTCCTTCTGTTCTGGGGACAATTCAGGGTTAATTTTACATTCTTCAACCTTGTCGCCTATGCTTTCGTTTACAAGCAGCAAGTCTCCCTCGCTTGTGTCATCTAACTCAATTAGACCAGTGCAAACCGACTTAACTAGGCCAGACTGTTCTTTCTCATCCTCTCCCCTTTGATATTTTTTTAGCATGTTGATATGAAAGAGTTTCAACTTACCCTAACTCTAATAACAATCTACATTATTATGACTTTCTACAACCTCATAAGGCCCCTTCCATTGCATATTTAGCTTATGGCTACTAGGTAGCAGAAGTAGTACCTCATCTCCAGCAGATAGACTTCTGGGCTTGGCTTTCTTGTCAAAATATTCCTTATATTTTTGTGCACTGATCTGTGAATTGGAAATTGCCAGCTCAGCAGCTTCCTCCAGTCTCTGACGCAACTCGTGAACGTGTCGGTAGGAGTTTCTAAGGTCCTGATCAAGTTTTTCATTAGTGAGTAATTCATGTAGGATGGTAAGGGGACCCCGAACGTTATGACCATATAGCAACTCAAAAGGTGAAAACTTTATGCTGTCTTTGGGTATCTCTCTATATGCAGACAACACTGCTGGGATGTACTGGTCCCAATCTTCAGGGTGATCAGTACATGCCTTGCATAGCCATCAACTTAAGAGTGCCAGTCATTCGCTCAACACAGCCATTGGATGCGGCGTGATAGGGACTGGAGTGCACAGCTTTTATGGAGAGAAGTTTATTAATCTCCTTCATGAGTTCAGATCAGATTTGTGGGCCATTGTCTGATAGTATCTCCTTGGGAATACCTACCCTAGAAAATATATCTACCAAACTCTCAACAGTAATGGTGTCTGCCTCCTTTAAGGGGACAGCTTCCGGTAATCTGGTAGCACAGTCTATCACCATTAAGATATAACAGTATCCTCTGTCGGACAGTGGAGGTATTGGGCCAATGATATCAATGGCCAACTAGGAAAGTGGTTTATATATGAGGGGCATCGTAGACATAGGCACAGGTTTTACTCTACCCTTATGAGTTAATTTCTGACATGTCCCACGAGATTTACAGAACCTCTCGATATCGGCTCCTGTCGCTGGCCAAATGACCTTTTGATAAACTTTCCCTGCCGTCTTACGATGGGAAAAATGACCAGACAGCAGTCCATGAGCCAGCTTCAGTATCTGCGACCTATATGACTTAGGTACAAGAAGCTGCTTGTCTCCTACTTCTGTTGGGTCCCTACTCTCAACACACACCCGGTATAATAAGCCATCAAATACCTGGTAATTGACTGTACGCTCATGGTGAGAAGTAGAATGGCCCTTCTGGTGTAGGCTTCACACAAACTTCAGCATGCTACATTTACGCTGGGCCTTTAGAAAAGACTCTTTGTCCGTTGGAATGTCCATATCTGTTGTAAGCAAAGGTGTGTTGGTTAAGGGCTTCTTGGCTGCAGCTCTGGTCTGCACAGCAGCGTCAGGTACCACAGCTTTATCCTCCACCTGCTTTGACTGGTCATCATCATCATCTTCATTTTTCGTCCTTCTGTTCCCATAGATTCAAACTGGGGTTGGATGTGCGATGGCTTTTCTCCACTGCTTCCTATGTGGATTAAATCTTCTCCAATACCCAGTCTTTCCATATCTTGTGTTACAACACTTTTCCAGGTCTTCTTAGGTCTTCTTGGTGGTCGACATCCCACCACTTCCAGTTCCTCTGCTATTCTCACACAGCTTCCTTCCTCACTCCTCCTCACGTGACCAAACCATCTAAGCCGCTTCTGCCTCAGGATGATATCGAGATCCTTCACCCCGCATCTTCTGGCTGCCTCCTCACTCAAAACTCTGTCCTCCCATCTCACTCCCACCATGTATCTTAACATTCTACGATCAGTACTCCTCAGAAAATTCATCAGTCTATCTGTCAAAGCCCATGTTTCAGTACCATATATCAGTACTGGTCTAATGCAGGGCTCATATATTTTACTTCTGTGTCTCAGTGGTATGTATTTCTTGACCAGTAGGCTAGCTATTTCCTTCCTCTTTAACCATGCTGCCGCCACTCTTGTTCTGACTGATCTCTCCACCCCTGCTTCGCAGTCCAATATATCTCCTAGATAGCAGAACTGCTGCACTTCCTGTAGTGTGCCCCCATTCACCTCTAGTTCATCCTCTGCTTCATCTCCCTCCGCCTCTCTTCTTATGCAGGCTGGGCAGTGGAAATTTTGCACTCCTCTCAAATTCTGCAAACTTGAACACCTTCTATGGCACCACTTATTACACTCCTTGCACAACACTGAGTTCACTCCTACTCCTCTGCCACAGCATCCACATAGCCATTTTCCTGACTGAATTCTTTCTACTGGTTTCTTGCCTGTCACCATTACCTTTGTCTTATCCATATTTATTTTCATTCCCCTATTCTCCATTCCATTTTTCCGTCTATTAAGTATTTCCACCACTTCTTCCTTAGTCTCTGCTGTTAACACTAGGTCATCAGCATACAGCAATTCCCATGGGCCTTCCCCCCTACATTCCTGTGTTGCCTCCTCCGTTACTATGTTAAACAGCAGTGGACTGAGTGCTGACCCTTGATGTACTCCAACTCCTATTCCAAAATTTCCTGATGTTCCTGCTGTTGTCTTGACTTTTGATCTTGTATCAATATAGAGAGACATGACAGCTGCAATGAGTCTCTCAGGCACATCCTGTCTTCTCAAGGCCCACTCTAGATCTCTCCTTGGTAATGTATCAAAAGCTTTTTCCAAGTCCACAAACACATGGTACAAGCATTTCCTCCTCTGTTGAAACTTTTCCTGCAACTGTCTCATGATGAATATTGCATCTATTGTGGATTTACCTGGCCAAAATCCAAACTGTCGGTTGTCTATCTTCACTATCTGCTTCAGCCTTCCTTCCAGCACCTTTTCGAATATCTTCATTCCATGCTCCAACAGTCTGACTCCTCAGTACTTTCCACACAGGAGGGCATCTCCTTTGCCTTTATAAATTGGCATTGTCCAGCTATCTCTCCAGTTGAGTGTGAAGCTTGGTACCCATCTTGTAGCTGCCCTTTGAACTCTTTCAGTCTTATCAATGTGTTTTTTGAGATGAGGATTCCAGACTATTGATGCATACACCAGGGTTGGTCTGAAAATGATGTTATTCTCAGCATGTCTTCATTTATATATGTGAATGCTATTTTCATTTTAACAACCAGTGTATACATGAGATGGAGGGATGGAGTGGAGAGGTATATGAGAGAAGAGGGTGTGAGCTGGGAGCAGGGCAATGAAATGGCAGGGTGACAGGGCAGCATGGAGACCATTTGTTTGTGGCCACTCCTTATGGGATTAAGGCATCTGGCAATAGATTGACAGTATACATGTTACGTACCTTTTCACTGATGTGGTCATCTGGAGGTAGTCTGTTATTGGTAATCACTTCTAGGTCCTTCTCCCTTTCTGATATGTGTAAGGTTGATCTGCCTAACTTATAATCCCAATCTGGTCTTTTTCACTTTTACCAAACTTGATTACATGACACTTGTCCACATTAAATTCCATTTGCTATTTGTTGCTTCATTCATGAAGCTTATTTAATTCATCTTGTAGCTTCCTGCAAGAGTCTGTGTTTGTAATTCTCCTTTGTATTTTTGCATCATCAAACATATTTAGAGTGTGTGTGTGTGTGTGTGTATGTATGTATGTATGTATATTACAAAGCACAAAACAACATGATTTTAAGCAACATGTGGGAAACAGACTTTCCTCTACACAAGATTTGATAAATGAGAGGAATGAAGGCAGGAGGGGAGGAGTGAAGGAAGGAAAAGAGGAGGAGAGAAGTAAAAGGAGGAGGGAAGGAAGAAAGGTGGGGAGGAAGGAAGGCAGAAGGGAGAGAAGGAAAGCAGGAGGGAATGCAAGAAGGAAGGGAGGATGATAGAAAGGAAGGCACGATGCTGGACAAGGCCATTGGACTTCACTGATATTTTCTGTAATTGTCAGTTCCTCGTTCCTTAATGTACAGTATTTAAATATAAGGAAGAGGGAAACACTATTATGTAGAAGAGAGTTGTAATATAGTGAGAGAGGAGGAAGAGGAGTGGCTGAAGGAGTGAGAGTAGCATGTATGAGCAGCAATTCTTCCCTGGCCATCTTCTGACATGATAGCTAGACAGACAGATGGGTTGATAGATAAATGGCTAGACAGATAGATACTGATTTAAATGTCCTGCCACACAGGGGGAACAGAATTAGTGCTGGTATTAGATGTGAGTTGTCTTAAATCAGATTTTCTCTCTCTCTCTCTCTCTCTCTCTCTCTCTCTCTCTCTCTCTCTCTCTCTCTCTCTCTCTCTCTCTCTCTCTCTCTCTGTGGCCCAGATTTTCTTCTTTAGCAGCTAATTTCCTATGGCTGTGACTGAAAATGGTACAGCACTACACTTTCCAAGTAGATGGTTTCCTGGACTGCAGGAAAACATTAGGATTGTCAGTAGGTGTTGAGCTGCCTGAAGTGGAAAGAAGAGTAATAAAAGTGACAGGAGGGAAAGGGAGAAATAGGGAGAGGAGGACCGACCCAGAAACAGTGATAAAAGTGCAGGGAGAAATAGGAAGAGAGGAGGACAGACAAACAGACTGAGGTGAAGGCAGAAGTAGGAAGAATGAGCAGACACAAAGTGGTGAAGGAAGAAGTAGGGAGAAAGGACAGACAGAAACAATGATAGGGGTGAAGGAAGATGTAGGAGGACAGACAGTCAGTGATAGAGGTGAAGGAAGACGTTTGAAGAGAGAAACTTTCATAAGTAGTTTCACTGTGTGTGAGAGAGAGAGAGAGAGGGAAAGGCAATGTGCATGTCGTTCCCGATCCTGGGCAGCAATATATTGCAGAGTTGTCATTAAATTGATGACAGTTAGTTTCTGTGTCAGACTTCAGTATAACAACAACAACAAGACATTGCAGTGCTTCTATAATGAGTGATTTTATTGGTGTTCAAGTGAGGTTTCTATTTGTGTGTCTGTTTGCCTATTTATCTATTGCCAGACGCCTTAATCCCGTAAGGTGTGTTATGCTACATACTCGAGGCTCAACCTCTTGCTTCCTGAGTATGAGGAACTGATCTGGGGTTCTTTTCAAGACCGGGTCTAGAGCATGCAACCAGAGGAACAGGGCTCAGAAACACAGGCCAGCCAATCTTACACATATATTGTCATACAAACATACGGTACTGGGCAGGAAATTGGTTTAGCTATTAAGGTTTTAAATTTCCCGGGCTAGCGCGGCCTCAGGATCGCCTTTGTTGGTGCGCCGGTGGAAGTAGGTCGTTGGGTGGTTGGCTTTTTTTGTGGTGGTGGTGCAGGTGTGAAAGATGAGTATTTAGTGCGGTGTGTTGTTGCTAATGACTTGCAGCCAAGACAAGGTGGAGGACAAGAGAGATTGGGAGTTGGTGTGGAATGTGAGTGTTGGCAGGCAGACCACTGTGTTATTCCGCCGCCTGCCTGGACGCCATTAGCAAGTGGCTGCAGCTTTCGTGTATTTTGGCCATGGTTTACACGTTGTCCTGGATTATGTACCTCCCTCAAGAGAGGTGAGTGCTGCAGCCTTGTTTGTGGTAGGTTAAGGGGGGCTGGAGGCCGTAATGAGGGGGAATAGTTAGGATATGTGAGTGGCGGCGGGTCCTGTGGCCCAGGCAACATTATGCATTGGCATATTTCTGTATGCTATTTATTCCCAGGCCATGTGAAGCGGCGGTTGTGTCACATTTAGTTAACGTAGTGTCTTTAGCTACTGTAGGGGGTGGTGGTTTGTAGGGGAATGGAGTGAAGGGATGATAAGTGGTGGTGCTGGTGGAGGAGAGATGGGAGGGGGAGGAAACAGGGGTGTGATGGGAGGGAGGTGATGGTGATGATTGGTGGTGGTGGTGGTGATGATGATTGGTGGTGGTGGTGATGATGATGATTGGTGGTGGTGGTGATGATGATTGGTGGTGATGGTGA
>JAGKTI010004193.1:0-51175 GCA_018397915.1 Birgus latro
TGTTAGTGTTGTGGCCCAAGGCACATCTGGATGTGAACCCAGTAGATTGCAGGCTGAAGTTGCCCTCCTCCTCTAGTCCACCATTCTGCTTTCAAGGAATACCAGTAGGAATTTGGGGGACATTTGTGTATTGCCATGTTATATCAGCATTTCTATGGCACTTCGTTGTGACAGGCACCATATTCTAGTGTTACGCTCATGGTATAGTTCAGCATTCAAGATGGAGAGATGCCAGATTGATGCCTAGTTAAAGTGAATGGAATATAGCGATATCCTTATTTATCAGCTTGCCCATTGCACAGGTTCAGATGATGAGGGTTTGGAGCCATTTGAGAAGCTTGCTCAAAAGATGGAGGACGTGACTGGTGATGGTGGGGTGTTGAAGATGGTGAGTGGGGTGACTGGTGGTGGTGGCAATAAATAGAGAGAGAGAGAGAGAGAGAGAGAGATGCAAGACTCAGCATTTTATATTTGTGGGTCGGTGGCTTTGATGTATATAGGACTTGGAAATTCCTTGGTCGTCCAGCAACTTTCCAGAGTATGCAGTATGAAAAACTTGCTACTCGTTGCTGGGAATCGACAAGCACAGTCCATTTTGTATGTGTTGGTATTAGTTCGCACTCTCCTTCACGAGTATTTGCCCTCCCTCCCCTTAATAAGAATATGATTGCCAAATTTGAGCTATATCTTACGTGCGTGTGTACCTTATATGCTTGAAAATAGGGTATGTTGTCAAGTTTTGTCTGTAGTTATAACAGTGCTATTTTCATTGTAGCATATATATTATGCATACCTTTCCTCCCAGTATAGTATTGAAACAAGGAACTGAGATTATTTTCATATGTAGTTTAAAAAGTAGCAAGAGGAAAAGATATCTGAACTAAACAATGTATTACAGGAACTGCGCAGTGGCATAGGGGGTAGTATTCCGAGTGGTGCCAGCGTTGTCTTCCACTACAGTGCTTACCTGCAGTTTTGTGACGAGCCCTTTGACTCGTCCCACCTGCGCAACAAGCCTGAGCGTAAG
Organism: Birgus latro; assembly: GCA_018397915.1. Classification (NCBI taxonomy): domain Eukaryota; kingdom Metazoa; phylum Arthropoda; class Malacostraca; order Decapoda; family Coenobitidae; genus Birgus; species Birgus latro. Next base: position 1,028 of record JAGKTI010004193.1, read on the forward strand.
GTGGTGGACAGCGGAGACCTGATGCAGGGACTCAATGTGGCCATCAAGACCATGAGGAAGGGAGAGAGAGCTAGCTTCCTTGTCGGGCCAAAGTATGCGTTTGGTGAGGTGAGTGTCATCCTGGGGAGAAGGGCCGTTGGTAAACAGCAATCCATTTAAAACTCATTGTAAATGGTGTTCCATTTAAAACTCATTGTAAATAGTGCCCCATTTAAAACTCCCCTGGTAATGTCTTATGTGTTATGGAGATGGCTTGGTCTGCTGGTGTGGGTATGGCTGTGGCAGTGGGGCTGGGAAATGTATGCTGATGCAGGGTAGACATTGATCACACTGACTGAGGCATTCCCACAGTACACAAGAAACTGCCTGGCAGATTGGAAGAGGAACATTGTATATGGTTTTCCTTATATTAACCTCTTTTAAGTATTTATATATTTTTTCCCATTGCCAGATTATTCAGCTTACGGGAAACTGTTTTTAGTGAAGGGAGTTAATGATGATAATGTAATTAAAATATTGAAAGAAAGACAGGACTGAAGAGACCCAGGATTGCCAGACTTATCAGACTACACTGTGCTTTGTATCAGATTTTGGTGAATATAAACAGTCTTGGAGTTGCCTCATGATGATTTTATAGAGCTGTGACAAATTTAATGGAGAAACACCAAGAGGAAGGTACAGACTGTCAGGTTCCTCATTAGGCTGTTGAGCACTTAACTCCATTCAGTACAGATATGTCTTGTCTACTGAGTTGTCTTATATCCAGGTGATTTACCCATTTTAAGGTGAGGTTTGAATTTCTTGGCCAAAAGGTGAAATAAAGACTGTTTGTACTCTGTATGACACTTTGGATATGTTGGGTAGGAGAGATTACCTGTATGACACTTTGGACATGTTGGATGGGAGAGATACATAGAATAGCTTCTTAATATCCTCTTAAGGTTACGAGCTATGCAGCACCCATCTTCAGGGAGACTCTTCTTTGTACCATGAAACATTAAAGAAAACAAAGATTTCAAACTCTGTTAAACACAAAGAATTCAGGTTCTCAGAAACAAAGAATTCAAGCTCGGGGGGGGGGGGACCAATTTCTGTCAAAAACAAAGAATTCAAGCTCTGTCTTTTGTATCTCTCCCACCCAGTGTATCCACTTGTCACAATGGTTCACTCACAAATGACACTCTTCCAGCTGGGGTGTTTGCCAAGGATTCCTGGAAATGAGACAATCCTGTATGAGGTGAATGTGGAGAGCTTTGTGGACCGTGCTGCAGCCGATGCTTATGAGGAGCTGGATGAGGGGGCCCAGAGAGATGCAGTCTTCAAGGAGAAACTTGAGGCTGCTAGGAGTTACCATAGGCAGGTTAGAATATACACATGCATGCAGAAACATATTGCAGTGCTGCATCTACCACTGTACCTACCTGCCTCCCAGTCTCTTGTGACTTTGGCTGCCTGCCTCTTCTATCGTGATTTTTGAACACCTTTTGCTTTCATCCCACATTATTGCAGGCACACAGTACGCACCAGGCTACACATTCACTCAGCTGTTTTGTGTCCAACTGTTTAGTGCAAAAGTTGGCCAGTACTCCAAGTCTTTCATGTACTGTACATAACTGGTTAATGCTGGAATTATCTTTCTCAGTCACCCATACCAATGTCTGACCTTCAGTCTTTTAATGTAATGTGTACAGGCATAGATCATGATTTGGATATTCATTTGTTCAGTTTTCCTAGGAAGCAGCAGGTTTTCCAGCCCCCCCCCCTCCTTTTTTAAATAAAAAAAATTACAGTTGCATGTGTGCATAAGCATATGCACATACACATGGCAATTTTCTATTTGGATTTTATTCGTATTTAATAATGTCAGACAAAACAGTAGTGGAAAAAAACAGTCTTTGATCACCCATGGTTCAAGAAAGTCATCAGAAGCCTGTTGTGTGTTGTTCATTAACCTTGGTCCATCTTGATCTGATCAAGCAGACCTGTCAACTGTGGGTTAACAACCAGCCCTGTGGGGTTGTCCCTTAGGTTCCCTACATCGTTGATGTTTTGTCTGTGTCTTTGTGTGGCGTGTCCTGTACAGTGCTTTCTTATGTGTAATATGTTTTGTGGGCCTATTCTACAAACTGGGAACATGTCATCTGTAATTCCAGCCAACCCTACCCACTTCTACCACCACATTCATCACCAGAAGTAAATTTGAACATAGGTGCTTCCCCCACATCACACTTAGCATCGTACATGTGTTACACATCCTGTCTGCTGAGATCCATGGAGTGACATAAGACACTGGATACCTTCAAGGACCATGGATATTAAAGAGGCAGTGCACCCCCAGACATGATGAACTTGGGGCAAGTACAGGGCCAGACTTTTTCAGGAAAAAGAAACTCACCTTACCTAACAAACAGTACATTAGATCAGTGATGTCCTCTGCCTTCCCAGCATGGGCTCCCGTCCGATCCAGTTTCCACTACAACACCTTGCAAACCATACATAACAGTGCCCTATGCATCATCACTGGCTGCACCAAAGCCATTTTCACAGCTCACTTACACTAAGAAACTAGAGTCCTATCTGTTAGAAACTACTTGTTTGTAGCTAAATGGTTAGTTTACTCTTTCCCAACTTGTCACTCTTGTTTTTCCCTGGTCATTCCTCATTTCATTCTTAAAATGTTTGGCATACATCTATTTCATGTGTGCTACCATTAGATGATTTAATTCAGGTTAAGGGGAGACTTCTTGGGAATGGAGTATGTTTTGAAGAGGTTTATATCTAACCCCTCTAGTTCAAAAAATCTGTCCTAAGCTGAATAAAATATGGAAATGACAAGAACAAAATGAAAAAAAAATGAAAAAGACATTCCATGCCCAGTGAATTAATGCCTCAGTTATGTCAGCTTCCTGTTGTCCTCAGGGAAATGAGCAGTACCGTGAGGGGTGCCTGCCAGCTGCCCGGTCATCATATTTCCGTGCGTCATGGATAATGGAGAATGCCCGACTGCAGGACAAAGCTGAGGAGTTGCAACGAGGAGCACTGCTGGCCAAGTTGCGCAGTAATTTGGCCCAGGTGATGTTGTGGGTAGTTAGTCTTGAGGTAACATTGTACTGTAGATTATAGTTATTTGTGTGCCCTGTTGATGAATGATGGGCTGCAGGATGGTGCTGAGGAGATGTAACAAGGAACACTGTTGGCCAAGATGCCATTTTTGTGTCATTGAGGTATGTAAAATTAGCTACAGCAGGACTGAATCCTAGTGACTTGGAAACATGTTTGCCTGATCTCAGAACAATCAGTGTGTGATTGAAGATTTTTTTTTTTTTTTTTTTTCATAAAGATGTAAGCATGTTCTTGCTTACTCAGTCTGTGTGCATTTCAAGACTTGTTTTCTTTTTTATATGTAGAAGCAACATGTTTACCTGTTTTCAGTTTGTGTGTGTGTGTGTGTGTGTTTTTAAGTAGACATAAGAATGGTTAACAAATTATTAATACAGATGCTTTGTGTTAGTGGAGCAGGAGGCTGTTTGTTTTATGATTTTCACTAGGTGGCATGAGTCAACTGTACATTATAAAGTTTTCCATTTTCTGTGAAGCCTTTGGTCCCAAGCATTTGGGATTTGGAGAGTTTTTATTGTTCTGATATGCTAAGTTCAGTATACATGGATGTAAAGAAAATATGCTTGTATAGGAGGATTTTTCAACATTAAATGTCTATATGATAAAGGATGCTAATTTAGAATGCGTGCACAGTAATCCTCTGATTATCCATCATAATTCAGCCAGAACCATGTTGGATACCGTAATGCGTTTTTCAGGATAACCCGTACAAAACTCCTATTTCCCATTGTTTAACTATCAGAACATTGAAAAAACAACCCCAAGTAGAGAGTTTTCCAGATATAATCGTGGTACAGTATAAAATGCAGTACAGTATTACTGTGCTGCTCAAACAGTACTGTATATAGTACGTAAAGAAATTCATATGGAAAAAATAGACATGCAGGAATGCAATAAGTGAAAGACATACTGTATACAGTATTTTACAGTAAAATACAGGTATACAGCACCAGAAGAGTAATACTGTAGGCAGACCTGAAATGTTCCTGAAGAGAAATAGGTAGAGTTGAAGAGGAATAGAGCTGAAAGACACCTGAAGAGAAATAGGTAGGACTGAAAGATGCTTGAAGAGAAATGGATGGAGCTGAAAGATACCTGAAGTGAAATAGGTAGAATTGAAGAGGAATTAGCTGAAAGATACATGAAGAGAAATAGGTAGAGCTGAAAAACACCTGAAGAGAAATGGATGGAGTTGAAAGATACCTGAAGAAATAGGTTGAACTTAAAGATACTTGAAGAGAAATAGGTGAAGCTAAAGATGTCTGAAAAGAAATAAGGAGGGCTGAAAGATTCTTGAAAAGAAATAGGGAGAGTAAAATGATCCCCAAAAGAAATCAGGCAAACTGAAAGATACCTTAAGAGAACTAGGGAGAGGTAAAATATACCTGAAGAGTGGTTGTCATCAGGGTGCAAACCAAGGTGGAGTGGGGCAGGTTTGGCTCAGGTGCTGCTGCTGTTGGGTCAGAGCTCATGCGTTGGGGATCAGCACGTTATGAATGGGTTCTCGATTGTCCGCTTGTGTGGAAGGAGTTGCATCTGAGTAACTGATGTGAAACGTTCAACTCCAACCCCGTGGAACCTGCGAGGTGGAAACCTGGAAACCCTCTGGGTTGCTCACTCCTTACTGCTGTGATCCACCTGGAACTGATCTTGCAGTTGTTCTCACCGCCTACTTTTGGTTTACCCTAAAGTAGGGTACATTCTCTTCCCCCCCCTACTCTGGGTTTATCCCAGAGTAGGTCCCTGTAATTCAGCTTTACCCTGAAGTAGAATTCCCTCAGTAGGTTGCCTATTGAAGGTTAGGTGAATAAAGCAAGCCAGAGTAAATAGGTATGGAGAGAGAGGAATGTATGGATGATTGAGTGGATTAGTATGGGAAGGAGAAATGAAGTATTCATCAGGGAGAGAGAGAGAGAGAGAGAGAGAAGGTATGGATGATTGAGAGGATTAGTTTCGGGAAAAGCGAGAAAGGGTTAGGGAAGACGTAGCTGTATGTTCAAAAGAGAGAAAAGGGGTAAATGATAGACAAGAAGGCAGCGAAATATGGGACGGATTGTTCTGTAGGATGAAAGGACTTGTGAAGAATTGTTAGGGAGAGGTGTGTAAAATAGGGGACTCTGAAGTGAGAAAGGACTGAGGAAGAATTAAGAGAGAGAAATGGGAAATAATTGGGAGAGAGTGAGGAGGCAGTGGCAGAATCAGAAGAGAGGTGGCCTGCAGTCCTAATAGACCCAGGCTCGAATCCCAGCTGGGGCAGGGAATAGTTTAAGGATTTGAATTTCACGAAAAGCAGACTTTTCTCATCTACCAGATGACCCACCAACATGTCATAAAAGTACCGCAGCTAATACCAGTACAGTCCTGTATGAGACAGCCCTAGCATGTATTCAATAAGGATGGTGGGTGTTAGCACCGAAGTGGTGACATGTAGAGATGTAGGAAGACTACTGGGCCCCAAAGAGGACTACCGGGACTTGGGAATAGGTCCTGAAGCCTTTGCTCAATGTCGGATACGTAAAAAAAAAAAAGAAGTGCAGAAGGATTAGTTAAAAGTAAGAAACAGGTATAGTTGGAAGTGGACTGGACAAGGTTTGGTTGATAGACTGGATTGAGCAGATATTGATTAAGAGGGAGGGAAAGTGTCAGAAGACAAGAGAATGTGTTGGCTGGGTGAATGGTTGGACTGGGCAAGGATTATTTAGAGGACTAAGAGTGTAGTCATTGGTAAAGACCACTGGAAAAATTGGTTGTGAATTGAGTGAGAAAGAATCGGACATGTTTTGACAGTACATACACACACAACCTTTTCCCCTCCCAGCCCAGTGCCCCTATTGTTGAACGAGTGAATTAATTGAAGCCGAAATTTTGTTTAGGTCGACAAGTGAAGTGAGGTGGTAGTACCAAAGTAAGTTAACTTGGCCCTAAATAAGGCACCAAACGTGGATCCTAAACTGTAGCAAAATTTGTTTAGTTACACTTTCATTTGCCGCTGATTTAATGAAATACTGTTTAAGCTCTTTAAGTAGTATTAAGTAAATTGCAGTGCAGGTAAATTGCTGTTTTCTGTGACTGTACAATGTACAACCTTTTATGGTGGACACCCTCCCTCCAGTTAATGTCTCTTGAGTCTCAGAGGGAGTTTACTGTGCAGATTTTTAAAATTTGGCAAAAATTGCAAATTGAATGGATAGTTTCATAGATGGAGATTTTAAATTTAAGTAAAATAGCCAGCATACCAAGGTGGTGCAGGTATCATATCACAGTGAATGCAGGTGTGGAAGAGTGAAAGTTGAGCATCAGTACTCTGTTCACGTTAAATAGGCTTAAAGTTTTGCCAGTTCTCTATATCAAGGGCTGAGCTATAACAAGAAATTAATGCTGGAATGTGATATTGGTCAGAATGAAGTGCCATTGGAAAGATCAGCAGCATAGTGACATGTAGTATGTAGGAGGACGGCTGGGCCTTGATTGCAGGCTGTAAAGCCTATGCCCAGAGTCGGACACATTAAAAAAAAAAAAAAAATATTAGTATTGTCTCATGCAGTGAGTGAACTATGTGCTGAAATAGGCAGCAAAAGTTTGAGACTGTAGGAATATATAAATTTTAAGATAAATATAGAAAATAAGTGTAAATCAGTATAGATTGTGTAAGAAAGCCACTGGTAGTGCTGTGTGCTATATGCATATAGTATATGGTGCTCCCATAGGCAGAAATTGATGTGTAAATGCTAGTGTGAAAATTGTAAATACTGTATGGAAAACAAGTATATATAAATACAGTACAATTAGCATAAGAAAGGAGCCACAGTGGTGTAGTGTGTTTGATATATGGTGTTTCCATATGCAGAAACTGGTGTCAGTGTGATTAATGATGTATGGTGTTTACATATGCAGAAACTAGTGTCAGTGTAAGTGAAAATGGGGAAAAGTAAATGCAAATCTGTGTAAATTAAATCCCAAGAAAGGAATCATTAGTGTAAATATGGTGCTAACATAATGTGAAACTATTGTAAATAAAAGTAAATGTTGAAAAGTGATAGGTGGTGGTGACCATCATCCACTCACCTGATGTAGTGTTGCCTACTTCTTTCTTCACCTTTATCATTCTTTTTCTGTGTCTGCCCTCCTCTCCTCCTATTTCTCCCATCTGTCCTGCCACATTTTATTTCTCTTTTTCTTTTCAGGTGGCTTTACATTGAGTGACAAGCCTAATGGTTTCCTGTAAGCCAAGAAGCCATTTGCAGTGCTGGGTGGTAACCATACAACCAAACCTTGTGTGTTCCCTACTTGTCAGTATATGGGTTGGCAGAGGGTTAGTGTCCATCTATCCATCCATCATCCAATCTCATGTTGCCCCATAAGGAGCGTAGGAGCCCGGGGCTGGGCAAGTTGGTCTTGACATTTAAGATGAGAGTGGCCAGCCTCACCCATCCAAGTGGCATTACATGAGCAATAAACCCCATAACCCCTTGGATGTAAACCTACAGGCTTAATCCGATTGACATGCCTTAATTATCCACTAAACCATCAGGTGCCAAAATTTGGTTATATGGTTACCACCCAGCATAGTAAAGGGTTTCATGGTGTACAGGAAACCAATTTGCTTGTCTCTCAGTGTACAGTCACTCTTCTGTCTTTCTTTCATTCTTTCCTCTTCCTTCTCCCTACAGGTTAGTGTCCCTCCCTGTAAAACAAATAACTCAAAGACAAACAGCCACTCCTCAATGGATTATGGCGTTTGGTTATAGATATGACGAATACTCGTACTTGTTTCAGGCCAAGGTAAAAGGACTATAGCAATAAACTGCAACATGCATATGATATAACCTTTACTGAATATGGTGACAGGATCTTCTTAGTCAATATGTTGTTCTTGCTGTGTAGGATGTAATGTTTCAATTTACCTACAGGTGTTTCTGGAAATGAAGGAGCCAGCACATGCCTGTACACAATGCAAGCTGGGGCTGGGTGTGTCCAGGGGGCTGTCAGATGACATGAAGGCCAAGCTGCACTACAGGTGTGACACTGATGGCACCACTGTATGAGGGGGGCTGGGTTGGAGTGGTTGATGTTACGGAGAGGGATATGGCCTGCTGATTTATACATCTTCATATGATGTCATTATTTGATTTCTGCTATCCCAGGACATTTTAAATCAATTTAGATCATGGCAGAACAATCACTGTCATCATCATCATCATCATCATCATAACTCTAATTTCCTCTAATGAGATGGGTTGAATTAGGGTCCAGAAACAAAGAAGGCACAGTTTGTTCAGTATGATGACATAAAGATTGATATAATTGATATGTGCAAAGAATATGGAGCCCATTTCACAAGTTTCTTTGTTTGTGTGTACCTAATTGTGATATACAGGAAATGAGCTATGCTCGTGGGGTCCCGTCTCTTTCTCAGTAAGTCAAATTTTGCTTTAAACTCGTTTAGGTTTTTAGACTGGATGATCCCTTTGTCCAGTCTATTCCACAGGTCTATGCATCTATACGGAAAACTATACAGTACTGTATTTCTTGATGTCCTTCAAGCAGCATGGCTTCTTCAGTTTCAGTCCATGTCCTCTTGTTGCTCTCTTATCCCATACAAACAGATTTTCTCTCAATTTTATCTACTCCCATTTTGGTCCTGAACACTGCAGTCATGTCACCCCTCTCTCTCCTTTCCTCTAAGGATGGCAAATCCAGCCTTTCTAGCCTCTCACTGTATGACAGATCTGCCAGACTGGGGACCATCTTGGTTGCTGTTCTTTGTATTCTTTCAATCTTGTTTATATCTTCCTTTTTGTGTGGGGACCACACTACTGCTGCATATTCTAATCTGGGGCAGATCATGGCCACTATCAATTTTTTCGTCATCTCTTCATCCATGTACTCTTATATTGGTCAAGAGTTTAAATGTCTCTCTAACTATCTTGTTAATGTGTTTTTCAGGTGACAAACTATCCTGGACCAGCACTCCTAAATCTTTCTCTTCTCTCGCTTTTGTGATTGGTTCATTACCCATCATATAATTCAATGATGGTCTCTTGGTGCTTTTACCCATATCCAATATTTTACATTTTTTTGCATTGAATTTAATTTCCCACATTCGGCTCCAATCATGTATCCTATCCAGATCCTCCTGCAGCATTTTAGAGTCCCCTTCACCCTGTACCTTCCTCAAGAGCTTTGCATCATCAGCAAACATACTTGCATAACTGTTCACTCCATCTACCATATCATTTACGTAAATCAAGAACATTACTGGCGCCAACACCGAGCCCTGTGGGACACCACTTGTTACTTCTCTCCATCCAGACGTCCTGTCCTTTATTACTGTCCTCATTTGTCTGTCTCTCAAAAAGTCTCATCCATTCCAGGAGGTTACCCTTCAGTCCTCCTATATGCTCTAATTTCCACATTAGTCTCTTATGGGGTACCTTGTCAAAGGCCTTCTCCAAATCTAAATACACACAATCCACCCAACTGTCTCTCCTGTAGCACATCGATTGCTCTTGTGTGTGTGTGTGTGTGTGCATGCATGCACGCATGTGTATGTTCATGCATGCGTGCATTAAGTGGAGTTCCAGATTTGTACAGCTGCTGACACAATGTAATTCTTTGACATGTCTGGGGTTGAAACTAGTGAAGCAAGATAACTGTACATACTTTGAAACCCACTTAAATATTATTGATTAGATTACAAAGATCTCATTAGTTGTCACAGAGTAATAGGGCCTTTAACAGCACTTTTCCTTTTCAGTTAGAAGTGGTTGAGATGTTATTGGTATTTGAAGCAAGATAGCACAAAAAGAACTTGACAACCTCTTAATGGAGTTGCCGTGGTTGAAGGAAGGATTTTGAAGGGAAAGATGGTGTACGTCATTATCATTGTCATTCACACAGGCACATATAATTAAGTTAAGGGACTGAATAGGGAGGCTGCCAGAGATCGAGCAGCGTGGAGAGCCGCCATTAGGTGACCAAGGCCGACACATGCAAGCATGTTGGAGCCTTCAAAAACGAAACGAAACGAAACGAAACCTCCACAGTGCATATGGTGTAAAAAATATTCATTACATTTCAGAGTGGCACTTGTTGTGGTGTTGATTCCAGGCTCATGGTACCACTACACTCTCCTGCATTTTCTTTCCTTCCTTGCCTTCACTTGACACACATCAAAAGGACCAAAGAAGATGATTTGCACATGTTGTTTTTCTGACATATTTGTCTTCCCTCTCTTGCTTCCACTTGACACACAAGAGGATTAGAGAATAAGAGTTACACATGTAATTACAGTATTTCTCTGTCTCATAGGTATGGCAAAGCAAAGGCAATGCTGAATGACTTCACTGATGCTCGTAAGGAATTCCGGCATGCCCAGCGCCTGAAGCCAAACAACCCAGACATCAGCAAGGAACTAGAGTGCCTGCTGCAGCAGCAGGAGAAGCATGTGGCCAAGGAGCGGTTCATGTATCAGAGAATGTTTGGGACACCCACCACTGTTCAGCATAGTTCTACCTCCATTCATAATCCTACCCCTACCTCTGCTCAGAACCACATTCCCACTTCTGTGGCTGCCTCACCAAATGCCAAGCAGAAGTCCATCTTGCCTACCAATACGCCAGAGTTTGAGCGCCTTGTTGAAGAGACGATAATGAGATTTGCTTTGGATCCTGATGTGAATGAGTTGCCATTTCCTAACAGGTTGTCAGAGGAGGAGATCGCCTTTATCGCTGCAGCTGCCAAGGCTGCTAACATGTATATTCATTTTACTCGCAGGGGAATGGACAAATTTCTCAAAGTATTTAAGAAACGGTAAAGGTAGTTTTCTTAATGTTTATCAGGCTGTCACCTGTCAGTAATAGTGATGGGTTAATGGGCACTGTTCGTGTTAGAAGGTCCATTTGTTTTACTTGGGGAATGGGCAGATTTCTCAAACTTTGTAAAGAACAGTGAATTACATCCTTTGATTCATGCCTCTCTTGCCTTAAATATCAGGACTGAGTAGCCCAGCCCTGTGCCACTGTTTGTATGAGGCTAAATGGGATTGGATGATGGATGGATTCAGGTGACAGCTGATATTTATTTCATATAGGTACAGTACTTCCAGACAATTTTATTCAGCTTTGGAGAGACAGACTGCTTTGGAATGGTTAGATACAGCCTTCATTGACCCCTCTAAAAGGGGGCCTCCTACACTAAAGAAAGTAGTTTGATATTACAGTGGAGCCCCTCAGATAGCGTTTTTTTGGGTAGCGAATTCATGGATAGCGACAGGAATGAAACTATCTCATAGCGATTAATGCTGCACGGTTAGCGAAAATCCGCTAGGCATTTAACACGTAGCGAGCTGATAACACTGATAGTGAGTGCGAGTCTATCGTCATTCAGTTCATTGACCCATGTAGAGTGAAAGTACATATCTTAAGCTTTTCTTATAACTAATCTCCAACTATCTCTCTCCTACCAAATTTTTCAGTTTTAAATTTTTCCTTTACCTTTACTTTTCTCTTGGGGGAATGCCGGTATCTAGGTGATGCTGACGGGTGGAAGGTGAACTTCCCCGCAGTTACCCCAAGAAGAAGAAGAAGAAGATTGTTTGTTTATCCATGCGCCGCACATTCATTCGACTTGTCACAGTCTCGCCATTGTTAAAGTTTCTTGTGACCTTCCATTTATTGTCTGGCTACTGAGTGCTCTAATATCATGGCTTCAACTTAGGGGGCTGGCCCAAGTGGTGGTGGTGGCCCAGGGGAAAAAACCGGAAGTGCTGGTAATGTAAAAGTGACCGAAAAGGCCAGACAACACGTGTGGCAAGCCAAAGAAACAATACTGCATGGAGGAAAAGAAAAAGATAATTTTTTGAATATGTAGTATATGTTTATCTTATTACAGTACTGAAGAAATATGACGTGATACTGATGGGTAATGGAGGAAATTAGGGGTATAGCTGAAGGAGTCCAGGACTGTATTAATTTTTTTAGGTAAGAAGTTTGCCCCTCGGGTAGCGATTTCATGGATAGCGGCCATTTTGGTGGACTAATAAGGTCGCTATCCAAGGGGCCCCACTGTACCTTGAACAGAATGGAGAGGACATCCAGATGAAGGAGTTAAAACTAAATTGATTTCTGGTTAATTTGGTTATACAAAATACTGGTAAGGCTATTAATTTATATATCTTTATAATTTCCACTGCAGTTGATCTTCTGTAGTACCATGTAGCTTAATATTCTCAGGTTCCTATGACACTCAAGTAGAATGGCCATAGCTGGATATAAATCTGGAATGGAATACTAGAGGGTTTACACTGTCAGACTTCAGTAACACTCGGCAGAATAAAATCCTATGGCATTACCTGAATGGAATTTGTCCTGACCAGAGGGAATTAACCCACCCAGCCCCGTCGACATACGATGCATATCACAACTTTTTTTCGCGCTGAGACCCGACGACATGCATTGTACGTTATGCAATTGAAAGGCCTGTCATTTGCACATTTTTCAAGTTTCGCGGGAGATTTTTGGTAGGCATATGTGGGAGACCTTCCTCTACACCCAGCCAGACAGCAACACTGCCTGACCCTGTGTACCCCCCCCTCGGGGGGGTATTCCATTTTCTCGGCACATAGCACCACGGTCTCTCAGACGATGAAATTCAAGGCGAAAGTGATTCCCGATGTGGAGGACAAAGATTACGTGGCACCAGAGTTACTAGTGAACAGAAGTAATGAGGAGGTAACGTCGCCAAGGTAGGTGCAATTTGTTGATGTGTTTGATGAGGGAACAACCCTTATATCGCCCATATTATTGTGTGAAAAGCAATGTACTCTTGTACTACATATAAATTCGTACCAAATAAATAAATAATTACGAATTGTGAGTGGTTTTGGTTAAGTTTCCCTCGCATAGGAAGCATCTTTTATGAAGCGCGGCGTCATAGAAAGCGTTAGCCAGGTGAAGGGCCTCTCACCTGTTTAGTTTAGTTTAGTTTATTTATTTATTTATTTATTATTTTTTTTAATTTATTTTTTTTAATACTTCAGGTGAGCTCTTTCTTGCTGAATTTTCTGTTTCACCAGAAGCGGAGGTTTGGGGGGGGGGGCCCTGTTGGGTTCTGGGGGTGGGTTGGGTTAAAAAGTTGCCGGGACGGGGCGAGTTAATGCTAATACAGTAATCCCTCTATTATTTGGATGCATCACTGTTCGGACATCGTAGGTTGTCCGACCCCCAAAATGCCCAAAAATTTGAAAAAATCCGGAAAAATCCAATTTTGGGGGACCGCGTCAGTTTGAATTTCCTGCATGCGCCGACCAGCTGTGTTTTTGCGCCTCCCGAGACAAACTACAGCAGTACACGGCTGATTTCGCTTCGAAAACCAGACGGAACGTGGAGAGGAAGATGATGTTTACTCCTAAGTATGGTGAGATTGACTAAATTCTCCAGGACTCGTCACTAGACCACACGGGACTAAATTCTCCAGGACTTGTCACTAGAACACAAGGGAATTTACTGTTGTGTACAGTGCAGTGAAGTGATGTGATGCAAGGTATGCAAAAGAAAACGTTGTGGAAAGTGCCTGTGAGAAATGCTGGTGAGTGTAAAGTGCACTGGAAGTGCTAAGGTGTGTCAGGTGCAAGGTCTTACTGTCAGAGTCTGAGATGACCGAGCTGGTTTTACATCAGGACGGCGGCATCATTCTTGTAAGTACCCTAACTTCATCAAAATTCCTTGTTTTGTTCTTTCCATATCATTAATCTCATGCATAAACTTTGTGAAAGATGATTTCCATAAAGATTTTCATGTTTAACCTGTTTTCAGCATGCTGTAAATGGGTTAAAAAATTACCATAAATGTTAATCATAATTTCCTGCTTTCAATTTAATTTTTTCATGCATGGTTTTGAAGTGCACCAGCTATGAAAAAGGTGAATGCCAGTGAATTTCATGTCTGGTCATAACCTAACATAACCATTTTGTTAATCATAATTTCCTGCTTTTAATTTAATTTGTTCATGCATGGTTACCACTAGTATTGAAGTGCACCAGCTGTGAAAAAGGTGAATGCCGTTGATTTTCATGTCCTGTACCTAAACAAAGCTGCCAACTCATTGAACAGCTGAGCCTAACTTACCTCAAATTCATTCTTTTTGGGTAAAATTTAAATGAATTCATGCTTTGTGTTTATTATTTTAGTGCACTAGCTGTGAAAAAGGTGAATGCCAGTGAATTTCATGTCCGGTCATAACCTAACCTAACCTAACCATTTTTCTGGTAACAGTTTACATCATTTACTGTATTTGATGCTTTGTATCCAATAATTTAGTGCATAAAATGTGAGAAAAGATGATTTCCATGTCTGATACTTACTTATACTGTGGTGGCACGTTCTGAGCACCTATGCCTTACTCACCTCTAAATCATCATTTTTTGGTTAAAATTCAATTAATTCATGCTTTTGTGTGCATTATTTATGTGAAAAGGGACCTAAATAAGTGCTATACATGTCTGGTAGGGAGGTAGGAAGGTAGTTTTCTGTTTTAGGTCCAGGTTAGGGTCATGAATGACTGGTGCTGGAGCTTCAGGACCAATATTCGGACAAGACCAATGTCCGGACATGCCTTTGGCTCTATTATGTCGAACAGTAGAGGGATTACTGTATATGGTTGATACCTGTACTAATTTTAATTCATTCATTCATCATCTATTCCAGTGTTGCTCCATGAGGAGAGTAGGAGTCTGGAGCTAGGCAAGATGGTCTTGTCATTTAAGATGATAGTAACCAGCCTCATTCATCCCTGAGTGGCATTACATGAGCAATAAACCCCAACCACCCCTTGGGTATAAACCTGTGCTGGTTCAAACCAATTGGAGCTCCTTAATTGCCCACTAAACCACCAGGTGCCATAATTTGATTATATGGATATCACTCAGCATAGTAGCCTAAATGGTTTCCCGATGTACAGGAAACTATTTGGCATGTCACTCAGTGTAGAGTCACCTGTATATAGATGGGAGAGAAAAGAATGAAGGAAAGAAGGACAGAAGAGATGGAAAGAAGAAGAGAAGAGGAGAAAGGGCAGGCACCTGAGAGCAGCACTACATTGAGTGAGTGGGTGGTGTACTGATGTTGCCAAAGAGTACTGTTTATGTGACCAAAGCTTTCATTTCCTTTTAGTAGTTCATTATACCCTTGATATTTGCACGGGTAAAGTTCCCCAACCCTGTGAGCAGAAACTGCATCCTCTCCTCATGGACATAAATATACTCTACAGTTCACTTATAATTGTATGGAAGCCATCCCCAGTTATATTATACAGAACCACATGCAGTAACAGGTTAAAAGCTCTTTGCCTTCCCTAAAACACCGTAGACATCCTTTCCTAAAACATTTTCTTAAATGTTTTAATAGTATGGATAAATACTGAGTACTGTACAGTACAAAATAAGTAGTACTGTAATAACTATGTAGGCAATATGATTAAGATGGTTATTGAATGTGTACTCACCATTCCAAAGATGCATAAATATGTTGATTATTGTACAAAATTAATCCAGTGGTGATAAATTTGTACACCGGGAAACCATTTACTATGCTGAATGGTAACCATATAACCAGATTATGGCACCTAGTGGTTTAGTGGGCATTAAGGCACTCCAGTCGGATTGAGCCAGTGCAGGTTTATATCCAAGGAGTGGTTGGGGTTTACTGCTCATGTAATGCCACTCAGGGATGAGTGAGATTGGTCTATCTATCTATCTATTGCCAGACGCCTCAGTCCCTCACGGGGTGGCCACAAACAAATTGCCTCCATGTCACTCTGTCCCCTGCCATTTCACTACCACGCTCCCAACTCACACACCCCCAACTCACACCCCCCTCTCTTATATACCTCTCCACTCCATCCCTCCCTCTCGCCCCTTCCACCTCACTCACATACACTCTCCTCATCAGTCTTTCACTCCCACATATGCCTACCAAAAATCACCAGCGAATCTTGAAAAATGTGCAAACTACAGGCCTTGCAATTGACTGACGTACGATGCACGTCAGTGTGTCTGAGCGTGAAAAAAAAGTGGTGACGTGCATCATATGTCGGTGGGACTGGGCGGGTTAATAAAAATCATGTAGCTACTCACAATTCCAAACATATAATACATTATAGAAAGCAGGAGGAGTCTTGTGGCATAAATTTTGCCTTTTAGGTCCTGCAGAAAACTGGAAGGCACAAATGGTCATCATCAGAAATTTTAAGGGTTTACTGTAGTTAGTCATTATTTTATTCTCATCTCCAGACAGCTCGACTCAGCTTAGGGGAAGTGTTTTGAGTTGGAGGAGTTAGATGAGCCTTCAGTATGAATGATCTATTTTTCCATCCATCATCCAGTCCTTTCCTACTGTAGAGTGGGAGGGCTAGTCAGGTCTGTCCAGAGTTGAATAGAATCATGATGGCAGCTCATGCAGAGTGAAAATAGGTCGTCATAGTTCAGTGGTTAATTCTCAGGCTTCTATAACTCATTTTCATATGAACAGAAAGGTCTGGTTGCCTGTGTTCTCGTCAGTTGAGGAAGCTCCCTAACGCCTATTCCTAAACAGTTTATTTTTCTTATTGCACCTTGCTGTCCTTTTATGTGTTATTTAAATAATTCTAATATCACCATAAGCTGCATACTTATTGAACAAAATTTTAATAACCAGCCGTATTAATGAACATATCACTAAGGTGGTGATGTTAGGGAGTGTCCTTGACTGACATGAATACAAGCCCTGGTACTGGTTGGAACAATACATGCAGTAGTGTTGTCCAAGGCCCATATTCTGCTTGGGTAAGGAAGCTTTGTAGCATCTTTTCCTCATCGATTTGCTTTTGGATCCGGCTAGTTAATATCCTTTTGTACCTTCCTAATACAGAGTATGGGAATATTAGATTGATATAAGCAACACAGAAGAGTATTGCGTAATAAGGAAGGTAAATCACCAAGGAAAAGGTGTTAGGGTGTTTCCTCACCCCAGTGTGGCCTGGAGTTGGGTTTGACATAAGGGCTTCTGTGGGATGATCATTTTTGTGCATAATAATGTGATAAATGTATTTAGTTTTTCCCAGGAAAAAGTATGGTGTTCTAAATAATAATTTTTATGCAAAGAAAATGTGATATGTTTAGTATATACAGCATTCCCAGGAGAGAGAACGGTGCTCTACATTATTATTATACAGAGTATTCATGCATAATAATGTGATAAATGTTTAGTTTTGTGTATACAGAATTCCCAGGGAGAGAATGGAGCTCTACAGGATTATTTTTCTTCATAATTAAGTGACAAATGTTTAGTTTATAGGTTGTAGATATATTCTCGTAAGAGAATATGGTGTTCTAAATAATTTTTTTTGCATAATGTGATATTTAATTTTGTACACACTGGATTCTCAGGAAAAAGTACAGGTTTCTACATGATTATTATTTCTAGTCCACAATAATGTGAAAAATGTGTTGTTGCTTGCATAATGTGATTATTATGTGTAGTGTTGTATATACAGTATTAGTTACTGTATTACCATAGTGCATAGGAGAGTGCCTTAAATATTGCTATTTACCTTTGTAGTTGATGTGCCAGATTATTATTTCATTTATTATATACTATTAAGATGTAAGTGGTTCAGTTTTCATATTTACCTGTCCCAATTTTTTGAATGAGATAATTAAGCACTAAACTTTTTTCCCATCCTTATACTGTACAATGAGAAGGATACCAGTACAGCTTTCCAGTGCTTCTGTTGCCTTAGTAAAGAGAATTTTCCACTGACCTCACTCCTCATTTGATCAATGTCCAAAGCGTATGAACATAAGGCTTATTTAGAGTGAATGAAGAGTGTGGTCATTTCACTTTGAGCTCATCAATTTTTTTGTTTAAAGATGGAATTTTAGCCTAACCATAAGGACAAGCTCCATACACCATTAAAAACTGAGATGCACTTCACAACAAGCCCAACCAGTCATTCAGATTACAAAAACCAGTGTTCATTCAAATATGTATATAATTAGAACACCTCCCAGTCCACCCTGATTATGTCCCAAACAACATGCAGCTTTGTGGGAGGCATCACTTTACAGCATTATTCCTTGTTTTCACAATACTGTGGTCAAAACCATTCGTTACTACATTTTATAAGTTCATTTGTTGCTGTAGGCAAACTGCTGTTTTATGAATCCTGTAACTAATTTGCTTTGCCTAACAACAAGGTTACTTCCACAGCTTCAGTGCTTAGTTGTGGTTGCATGAAATTTTGATGAGCTTTAGTTACAGGAACAAATTTTCCCCCCCCCTGGTTAGTCATATCAGCGAAACAGTCTGGCTACATTTGGCCATCAGTTGAGTTGAGAGTAGCAGAAATTTTGTCATGTCAGAGTAAAAATAATGTAGTGCTTTAATCATCATCCTCACCAGCCACTCACTTGATGTAGTGCTGCTTTCGGGTGTGTGCCCTTTCTTCTCTTCCTTCCATCCTCTTTCGTCATTCTTTCTTCTGTCTATGGGTGACTTTACACTCCCTCTTCTGTCTTTCTTTCATGCTTTCCTCTTCCTTCTGCCTGTGGGTGACTCTACACTGAGTGACGAGCCAAATGGTTTCCTCTACACTGGGAAACCATTTACCACGCTGGGTGGTAACCATTTAACCAAATTATGGCATCTGGTGGTTTAGTGGGTACTTAAGGCGATCCAGTCTGCTTGAGCCGGTGTAGGTTTGTATCCAAGGGATGGTTTTGGTTTATTGCTCATGCAATGCCACTCACGGATGAGTGAGGCTGGTCACTCATCTTAAATGTCAGGACCAACTTGCCTAGCCCCAGGCACCTACGCTCCTCTTGGAGCAACATAGGACTGGATGATGGATGAATCATCATCCTGAGCTCTTTCCCCACCAATGGATGGGGTGAGGTAGGGTCCAGAGAGCTAGGAAAAATCTGATAAGGGAATCTAACCAAAAGTGTGGCCAGCTGACTGGACCAGTGACGTTCTCCTCACAGGCCTGTGTGTTATGTCCTTCACACCACCTACCAGCTAGAGCCAGTCCAATGAATTCTTATTTCACAGGGAAAAAAACTGGGATGCCAAACCATTGTCATACGTTCCTTTATGCAAAATTCTTCCAACCATCTTTATCCTGTCAGTTCCCTAGCCTTGTCATTCTCCTTACTTTGCTTTCTCACTCATATACCATACATATCCACCTTCTTGGCCTGCCTCGTCTCCTCCCACCTCCAGACTCACTTGGATATACTCTTCACCATTCTGTTCACACCCATTCTCTCCACATGACCCTACCATCTAAGCTCTCTCTCTTTGACTGGTGTCCACAGACTTTGTTCAGAATATTTACAAAATGAGTGGACAATCATTAGTCTACTTCTCTCTAAGCTTCATTTATAGTTTATGACAAAAATATCTGTAAACATCAGCAAAGGCAACAGTTTATGACAAAAATATCTGTAAACATCAGCAAAGGCAACAGCTAAAGGTGTCAGTGAAAAGCCAAAGAATCTCTTCGGTTTTATTTGTCCATCAAAAACACTCGTATGTTTGACAATACTTGATCTCCAGTAATTGAGAAGAGGACACTGGGCTCATGAGGATTTTCATTATGTGATCCAAATACTGAGAGTTGAAGGGACAGGTAATACTGCTTTGATGGCTGGGCTGTAGGTGAGATCAAACTGGGTAAGTGATCACCCTTGTCCACCACTTACCCTCACCATCCCTCTGTTATGACGGTATATTTGTGACCATGTTCAAAGTAATTAATGGGGGGGCATTGAGGTTTGTAAGTCTGCTATAACAGAAATTTGTACAAGATAAAGCAAAATGTTTCTGACCTACTCATGTCTATCACTTGAATTTCACTGTAATACTACAAATTAAGAAAATGATCCAGCATTACAATCTTTTGAAACGTACATTTGACAGGGAACCTGCACAATAAATACTTGCATACAACTACTGAAGTTAAGGAAATAAGAGGTTTTTGTACTTATGTACTTTGTGGTAACAGCAATGGTCATTCTGCTATCAGGCAACATGTGATGCAGAAAGGGTAATATGAAATTGAAGGAAAGTAATACACTGAATATGAACAAAGTTGTGAACCAGAGAAGGGACTGGGATTTGGGTGGGTCCATATTCTAGGTGGCCTATGTGAGTTCACAGCACCCCTTCCTTAGCATTTCTTTAATATATTACAGTTTACCATTTTCATGTATATTATATGAATTTAATATTGACAATCTGCCTTAAGAACATTGTTGGTCTTGTGGCCTTAGGCTCATCTGGATATACAGGACCACAGGATGATGATGGCCTTATCTTGTCTCCCATTTTCCTTTTGGGAGATAATGAGTTGAGGGTCATTTGTATAAGTGGGTGTAATGTGCAGATTCATTCACTAAGGAAAAGGTACTACAAAATCATCATAGTCACTCAGAGTATGACACAGGGAGGTGTGGTGTGGGGAATAAAGGGAATGAACCTCTACCACAGCCAACTGCACCTCAGATGCCTCTCAAATACTGACTAATACGAGCTTTGCAGATAAAAGCTCATAAATGGCTTATCCGTTACACTTCTTTCCATGGAGAGATACTGTCGTCATCATAAGCAGGTGAGCTAAATTTTAAAACAAGACTGAAATAACTTCAATCAATTAAAATCATTGAGTGATTCATAAAGTGATAGCATGGCTGAGAAAACTTCTAAGCATTTCTGAACGCAACCAGCAGTGACTTGTACAGCCAATAGTCTTCAGATATGGCACAAAGATTACATATATATATTTAAAAAAAGAAAAAAGAAAAAAAATGCCTTTTCTTTTTTAAATTGGAACCATAGAAGCAATTTCCTAAACAGTACATACCTAAATGATTCATGTCATTCAGTGAGAAATATTCACATTCCTGACAACTCAGTTTGTGACAAATCAGTTCCTGGTAAAAATTATGCTAAATACAGCATACTCCTCAATTTAGTTCTTTGCAAATATTAGTACCAGAGCAAATACACTACCAGAGATATTCTATGAACAAAGTATGTTGATAATGGTCTCTGGGCAGAAATTAAGATGTATTAAGTAAAAGGCCTTCCTACACTAGTATGGAATTGACAATTCCATCACATTAAAAAAAAAGAAAATAACCGTCAAATAAAATAATAACTCTGAAAATAAACATAACCCATTTAATATACAGAGGCCTCCCTGTAAATTTTATTAAAATGAACTAAAAGAAAAAACTCTTACTTGTTCTTCTAAATGTAGTGATCAATTTACGTGTCGAGGTAAAGAGGTGGACCAAAAGCAGCTACACATCCTTTTTGGCAGAAGGTGGGGGCCAGATGTCCCCTGGGTGGGTGGATGGTGCTGACCAGATGTTGCTGGCTGAGCAGAATGGATTAAAGCCCAGACCCTTTGAAACAGCCCTACTGGCATCATTCCCACTGGCAACTGGAGCCTGGTTGCTGGGTGTGCTCCAGGGGGATTGTTGTGACCCTTGGCTGGAGGACCAGAATGGTGCAGACCAGATGCTAGGCAGAGAATCCCAAAAGTTGGGAGTCGGGGCAGAGGTGGATGTCTGGTTCATGCCCTCCTGATGGTAGCCTCCACCACCACCGCCACCGCCACCACCATCCATCCACATGGAGCCTCCCACTTGGTATCGGGACCACTCCTCATCACCTGAAATTTTAGTGCTCTTAAATGAAAACCACATCAAATGCAACAGGTAAATTTTCAGTTTATAATACAGAAATACATCAATATATTTTTCCATTTTCTGGCATCTTTCAGGGTACAATACCTAAAAGGTATGTACTTCATACTGGGCCTAGAATATGGTCCAAGCACTTTAAATTGCTCAACAGAGCAGGTCTTTTCAAGGAAAAACCTTCAGCTGGGCATTACCCTATTAAACTCTAACCAAGTCAGCTCCTGTGGGTCCCCTGAAGGATACACACTGTAGGTGCCATGCACCATTCTATACATGTGAATGTGTGGTTGAGCACTCATAGTATTAAACTGCCCACTAATACAAAGTATAGCTGTTCCTCAACTAATAAAACCTAATTGGGACTGACAACTGGCTTGTAACTCAAAAAGCTAATGAGATGAAATTTGTTAATACCCAAGGCAAAATATGTGCAAATCATCAGTGAATATAAAAACAAAGGTGGAAAAGAAAGTAAACTGATCATTACTACCACTGGCATACAATCTGCATAATGTATAGTACAGTGCAGTATTTTATAAATACTGTATCGCTGAACAAATACTATTGACAAATACATTTCTGAAAACATAACTCCTAAGTCTGCAACTCTTCTCCAGCAACTCTACTGAGATAGTGTTTGTGTGAGGGAATTAATGCATCTAAGAATGCCTTACCAAAGTTCAATAAAATTATCTGGTGTTACCCAGAATAAAACAGATGTCCCCAGACTGAAGGAGTTACTGTACTTGGATTGCTTCTGGCCTCCTACACCCTCATGACATCCTACATGGATGAATAAATTATATCTCCAGGCTGATGATGTTAACATTAACACTTTCACATCGGGTGTCATGTATATGTGCAAAAAATATGACTAGCCATCAGGTGGCACGTAACCGTGTTCTGGACTTTTTATATTTTTTGCCATTACTGGGGCCCAATAGTGGTTCACATGTAAGGAGGTGCCAATACTGACACGCTGCCATCATGAAGGCACTATTTTACTGTCTCCTAGTGCATAACCAAATGTTTCCACTGCCGCAGCATCTTGTGGCCACTAATTACAGTACTACTTGGGGGAGCTCCATCACAGTTTTTGACAGCTCAGAAAACAGGTATTTATTTATTTATTTATTTATTTTTTACACTATGTAAGTCATCATTTTACTCAGAAAATTTTGGTCTTTTTTTTTTTTTTTTTTTTTTTTGGTGTGGAAAGTTATATCAAATTATCTTCATACAGCATATCTTAAAACCCCCGTGTTTGGGACATCCAGCTAAAAAAAACACCCCCGAGTTGGAAGGGTTAAACAACTAACGGGACAAAGATGCTAAGTTGGAAAACTCCAGCAAGGTAGGAAAATAATAGGATGAATTACAAGCACTGTAGATATGAATACAGTATATGCAGACTCCAGCTACAGCCAGATTTTACTTGGCTTATAAGAGAACTCTTGGACTGCAGGTTTTAAAATCTTTCTCAAGTTTAAGGCCTTTAATACAATGACTACTTTAATCATTTAATCTACATACTGGTATTAGCCTTTTAGATTATTTGGGGACTACAGTATCAGGAAATAAACTGACTAAATCCTTAAGTATGAATGAAACCACCAACCTGATAGTGAACCATGACGAGTAGATTCCGGAGACTGAACAAGGCCGGGTGGAGGTCTCATGGCAGGGGCAAGAGTCTTGGGGTCCCAGGAATGGATCCTATTTGCCTGTGAGGTCAGTGGTCCACTATCCACATAACCACTGTACAGACTACGCCCATACATGTCGTCTTTCATATGCTGGTAGTTTGCATCTGGTACGGTGAAGAGTGGGGAGTTGGAGATGGTGGAGACTGGACCACTTGTGGCTGGAACGGGCACACCTCTCATGCTACCTAGGTTATTGCTGTTGCTTCCACCACTTGTCTTCTGGCCAATTACACCAAGAGGCTTTTCCACACGCTTCACTTCTGGAGGAACCTTGGCAAGTGGGGTGACTTTGTTTTTCTGCTTGTCTGTTCCAAGTAATATTGCAGAGTAAGATGGTTCCCTTGGTGCCAAGGGCTGAGGCTGGGATTGAGGTTTAGAGTGGGAGGTTGTGAAACTAGATGCTGGTAAGTCCTGCTCAACCGAAGTCTGACGCGAATCCTCCCAAGTTGGTGCGGGAGAGGAGCATCCACTGCTGACATTCTCAACAGAGTCTCCACTTTTACTGATGGTCTTGGGTGTCTTGTGACTATCTCTGTCTCGCTCTGAATCTTTAGTACGCACTGGTTTGAGTGTATATGGTAGTTCCAGTGTGTTTGGCTGATATATATCCCCTCCAAATGTTCGACCTTGATCATTCAATTTTTTCAAGCCTTTAACTTTGGTGCTGACTTCAAAACCTGCATTATCTTCTGCCTGATTTCCAGATGTGCGAGGAATCTGACAGTTAGGAGTTTTACCGGTTGGGCTTTTAGTCTTGTTTGCCCGCTTCTTTGATGACTTACCGGTCTGACTAGATGAGTTGATATCCGATGATTTGCTTGAGGTTGTGTCCCGCTCACTTATGGATAGGTCATCAGTGTTAGAACTTTCTGTGGTTGTGGACGATGTTTCCTCTTCATTATTTTGCTTTGTACGTCTTCTTGTCCTTGGGAAATTTTCCACAATATGGAGATCAGTCTCAGTCCCCACTGACTGTTTTTGCACAGTTGTGTCTTCTCTGACGTATGAGCCAGAGGTCTTTTTGCTTTTTGGAGAGTCATTACTTTCAGTAACATCATCCTTTTTGCCAACTGCTCTCTGAAATAAACTTGCCCAAGATATAGTTTCTGAACTTTTATTTCCTTTGGCATTATTATTTTTATTTTTGTTATTTTTACTCTGATTCTGAGAGCCAGAGTTGTCTGAAACGCCTGTGTAGGAATCTACATTAATGTTAGACTTTGAGTCTGAATGCTTTGTGTATTTTGACTTTGTGCCAGGGTTTGGCATCTGATTAGCTTTTTTACTGTTGGAACCTGAGCTTGGCTTGCGTCCATTGGATGTAACATCTCCAACAATTGACAAGGACTGACCTTTTTTGTTGTTGTTTGAATGTAACTGGGAATTTGCTTTTACATTCTCAACATGGGCATGACCATTAGCATAGCCATTTCTGACAGACATATTGTTCTTGGATTCATTCTGCCCTAATGTCCTAAGGTCAAATACTTTACTCTTGTCATATCCGGGGGTGTGTCCATTGGCTGGGATGGAGGTGGTCAGGGTAACAAAAGTTTTCTTTAGTATGGAGTCTGCTTCCAATGCAGCAAGGACGATGGCCCCAAGGAACATGGTAAACATAACTGGGAGGAGTACATAGTAGATAGGTGGCTCCCAAGAGGGTCTGGGCACTGCGGCCCC
Organism: Birgus latro; assembly: GCA_018397915.1. Lineage (NCBI taxonomy): Eukaryota > Metazoa > Arthropoda > Malacostraca > Decapoda > Coenobitidae > Birgus > Birgus latro. The sequence goes on from JAGKTI010004193.1 coordinate 26,279, forward strand.
ACACTCTGCCAGCAGGTGTGTGGGCACTGTGGCCACCATGGCATACTCCACTCGCCCAGGCTCACTCTGCGACGCCCACCCTCCATCGCTCCCCTCGGCACCCTCAACCACCCCCAGGCTGGTGTGAATGACAAGCCGCTGTTGAACTTTAGATAGGGTGAAATCTGGGGTGAAGGCAATGTCAACCTTGTGGCTGCCATTGGGGGCCAACTGAAACCCCTGGCAGTCTAACACCTTGAAGCCGTAGCCCTCACACGGCAGCTCGTTGATGCTGAAGCCCCATACGTGTACCGGTAGTTCACCAGTGTTGCGTGCCATAAATGACCTCTTTACTGTGAAGTTCGGTGGGTAATATTTTTCACTTTGGCTACCTGCAAGAACATAGTTATATGACTTAATATAATTGCCATCGTCATCCTATCTTTAAAAAAAAAAAAAAAAGGTGAATTAACAATATAACTTGTTCCTTTGTTATGATGACATGCAATATCATAATAACCATCATCATCCTGAAATCTGGTACTTAAGGATGGGGTCTAGAAATGAGGAAAGAGAAACTACAAAAGTGAACTATCAAACAACATATCCAGGGAAATGGATCACAGTCTTTCACAAATCATTCAAGCCTTCAACATCTTGGCTCTACCTCACAACCTGATCCTCTGTACATACACCTGCCTGATCATCTTTTGACTACCAGGTTCAAAAGGAGGTGTCAGACCCTTGTCATATGCTCCTCTGTTCATACCTTCTCCATCCAACTCAATCTCATCAATTCCTTAGTCTTGTGAACTGCCATAACTCAATTTCTCACACTCACTGACCATATTCATCCACCTTTCTGCCCTAACATGCCTTCCTCTATCTAAAAAGTCCCTCGCATATACAGTACATTTTTCATCACTATGTGGTGTCAGAGACAGATGCCTTTATGTGGTGGCACAAATATAATCATAGCAATGCTCCTTAACTCCTTCCCTGCCCCCCAAATAGATAATGGATTGAGGGAAAAGGCCAAATAAAGCTTGCAGTCCACCAGGTTCACATCCGAACAGGCCTGGGACCACAACAAGAGGCACAAAAGCACCTTAATGAAATTCTCTTGCAGGCTTCACACTCATATCCCTGGTATCATGGTCTATACAGTACCACCTACCTTCCTCTCCTCTGCTCTACTTCCCACTTCATCTGTACATTTACCTCTTTTCCAGTACCTCTACTGTACCAAGACACTTTAAACTATTCACCTGTTCAAGTCTCTCTCCATTCATCAATACATCACACTAAGAGTTACCTTTTCTCTTAGAATACACATCACTTTATTCCCATCTACACTGGTTTTCAAACCACAGTGCTCAGTGACACTGACAAAACTGTGAACTAGTCTACTAACACATAATTCATCTTCATCATCATCGCTGTCGTCCAGACCTCTACTCCCATTAAACAATAGAGTAAGGTAGGGTCGGCAGCACAAGTTAAAATCTGACAGAAGTAATAATATAATAGTACTATATAATAAAAAATAAGTACTTACTGTCACAATCTTTTAAATGCTTTGCGCCAATGTTGAAAGAAAGTGGCATAGCAGATCCGGGTTTGCGATTGCCAAACTTGAGAAACCCTCGACCACCCCTGCCCTGCACCAGCAATGCATCAATCACGGTAAGGTTGTTGCGCACTAACAGCACCGTTGAGTGGCTACGCTCGTCAGGTGGGGTGAACGACACTCGCACTTTTACCTGATGAACATTACATATACATTATTCTCATACATGATTTTTTTTTTCTAATGAAAATAATAAAACGCTACAACCAATCCCACATACACCATTCAAAAGAGAGAGAGAGAGATAGGGGAAAAAAAACTACCTCTGGAATTCAGTCACTGTAAACTATTCATGGGTGGGTATATGACAGACATACAACCCTGCCAGCATATTTACACTTGAACCCTCAAGCGAATTTGAAGCATTGTACCTCACCTAAACCCAAGTACTCTAAGGTGCTATCTGCCACAGTAAGGCAGCTACTTACTTGAGATTGATGGGTCTGCTAGGCTGGACAAACCGGAATAAAGCTACAACAACTAGCTCTGCAAGCCACTAATAAAGTGATTCTGCACTATACTATACTTTAAGTCTGTATACAAGGATACCTCGCTAGGACTACTGGTAAATATAAAGCCGCTGCTGTCTTGGTATGTTTACACAGACTACAATGTAAGAGTATAACCATTATCTTTATACTGGGTGAGAGGACCCTGTTGGAAGGACAGAAGTCAAGAGTGAGAGCAGTGGAAATGAGTTATTTGAGAGGAGCATGTGGAGCCACATGGAGAGAGAGACTAACAAATGAGGAAGTGAATGAGCATTGTGGTGTGGTTGTGGACGTGATGGGAAGCGTTAGGAGAAACACGTTAAGGTGGTTTAGGCATGTGATGAGGATGGAGAGTGAAAGACTGACGAGGAGAGTGTGTGTGAGTGAGGTGGAGGGGGCGAGAGGGAGGGGGAGGCCGAGGATGAGATGGAGGGATGGAGTGGAGAGGTACATGAGAGAGGGGGGTGTGAGCTGGGAGCGGGGTAGTGAAATGGCGGGGAACAGAGCAACATGGAGGTGATTTGTTTGTGGCAACCCCTTGTGGGATTGAGGCGTCTGGCAATAGATAGAGAGGAACCTGGTGGGAAACTCTAAGCTATACCTTCCTTCAAGCTAAGGTTGGGGAAGAGACCAAACTGATGCTCAAGAGTGTACAACAAAGATACATAAGAAATTGTGTGTTTATGCAAGTTGATGCATAATATTTCTGTGCAGCAGAGTCTCACCTTTGCACCAGGTTCCAATATGATGGCAATACTGTCTTTCGCCACTCTGGTCTTGAAATGTTCCTCAAGTGTTCTGCGGTGCTGGGCTAATCCGCTGCTAATGTCCGGGGCTTGGGGTGGTGGTGTAGTGGTGGTGGTGGTGGAGCCACCCCCACGACTGCCTCCCCCGCTGCTGCCCACACTGTCCGCATCCACCAGACCAAACACCTCCCCTCCACTACCACCACCCTCCTCAGTCAGCAGTGTGTCATCCTGAGGCAGTCTGTGGAAGAATATTGTATGGTTACAAAACATCAGTATTAATGTAACTTGCCAACTTCATCCAATTCTGCACTGTCTCTGAAATCAGGAACACAGAACCCTAGGTCTCAGCTACCCTTAGTGTAAAAACACTAAAGACAAAAAACTGGTGGTGCATAATGGAGGAGGTGCTGTGCGGCTGGGTAGTTTGAGGATACCTTTTGCAATGAAAGGGTTAGTGAAGAAAATAATTTGGTAGTAGGATGAATAAAATGGAAACTGGTGAGACAGGAGGTCTGGCAGTGATATAAATATCAAACTGATATACTCACTGGTGGTGTATAATGGAGAGGAGGTGCTGTGTGGCAGGGTAGTGGTGTAGCAGTAGTATCTGTGCCACCACAGGAACACTGGCAGGATTCTCCACAAACACCTCCTGCACACTGCTGTTGTGCACCTGGGTCAGTGGGAATGTCACCTGTGGCACTGAGAACAGGCTGGGCCACTTCAGTGCTGCCTGTGGGAGAGCAACAAAGATGCAAAGAGTTACAACAAATTCGTTTTTAACTATTATGAGACCTGTAAAGGAGAAACAAAGATGCAAAGTGATACAGCAACAAACCTATTTATTCTCAAGATAATGATCATAAAATAAGTCTTATTATGTCACTGTCTTTACAATTCTTTTCATTCAAAAGCTGTAAAAGTTCCAGTATTGTGCTCTCTACTACTGGCACAGTGATAGACAGCCCAGCCTTAGTCAATGCTATTTATAAAGCCAATTTGTTTTTCCAAACATACTCATACATTAATACATTTCCCCAAATTACAACATAAGATGAATACAGAAATTGTGACATTTTGTAATACATCTGACTTACAATAATAATAACTCAGTAAAGTAGTGATAGAACAACTACAGATATCAGAGATACTGGGGGGGAAAAAAGAGGTGGGGGGGAGGGGGATAATGAAATGTTTATGTACATACCTGAGCGGTGAAATGGAAGCCATGCACTTCGGAGGTGTGCAGGACGATGGAGGTGTTGAAGGTGGTGGCAGACAGGTTGAGGTAGCGGGAGCGCAGACTGGAATACAGGCTGGTGTCTGTGTCTGCTACATGGGAGGTCAGGGATAGCGTGTTGACCCACTGCTGACCCACTGAAAAAGAATGTACAGCAGCAGCTTATTACACTTATTTTTTATTTTATTTTATTTTATTTATTTATTTATTTATTTATTTATTTTTTAATGGTGTCAAATTGCCATAACTCCATTGTGAAAGCTGGAGTGTTACAGTATATTAGTATATTAACACCAGAATATGATGCCAATTGTTGGTGGGAGAGACAGGGAGGTATTTAGATAGCCAGGTGGATAGGTGAAAACCAGTGTCAATAATGTGGATGATGTGGACAATCGTTGCTACCAATATAAAGTCGTGAGGCGTTGGATAGCTCGTTGTGGGGTTTCATCTTGAGGTAGGTGCTGCTCTGACTCACTTGCCCCTCAGTCTATCTTGTACTGTTAGTGAAGGTGAGTTACAGACACTCTTGGGTTACAGGGTTTTATTGTGACACAGTTATATCATGATGAGATGGACAGAGTGACTCGCGTATGGTCAGCGTGACGGTGAAACCTCCCACACTATCCTATCTCTTCAATCCCCTACTGCCTCCTCTGGTTCTCTCTGGCTTTCTAACTGCTACACCTGATTTCTAGGAATATATATTGCCTGGTGGGTGTGGGTGTTATGTCTAGTACTTTTCCGCCACATGGGCTAACCAGCTTTCCTCAGTTACCCCACGTGTTCGCTACCTAAGGGGATTCTTGATTGTCTGGAAAAATGTTTGCCATACATTCTGTGTTTGCATTCTGGCTAGCCCATGTGGTGGAAATGTACTAGACATTACATATTGTGTAAGTGGTACATATTGTGGTATGATATACACTAATGCCTATAATTATTATTACATACCTACTGGTATAACTAGTACATACTGTTCTGACATATTAATGCCTATACCAATCACAAAGGGTGCTATGGAAAGGGTGTCGGACTCACTGAAGAAGTACAGTTTGCAATACTGTTTTAACTCTCAACTTGGCCTAAAATTGCCCTTGCCATCTNGGATGATGAAAGTACTCCTCTGTGGGGCAACATAGGATTCGATGATGGATGGATGGATGAAAGTACAGTACTGATGATGATGACCTTCTATGGGGCCACTCCAATTATACTCTTCTTACTTTAACTTCACCTAAAACTGCAGCCTCTCTATCTTGAATGCTGAGCTATAACAAAATATTAACACTAGATAGGGACTGAATAGGGAGGCTGCCAGGGATAGAGCAGCGTGGAGAGCCGCCATTAGGTAACCAAGGCTGACGCATGCAAGCATGTTGGAGCCTTCAAAAGCGAAACGAAACGAAACGAAACGAGATCATGATGCTAATCATGAAAAAGTGCTGGAAAGGATGCAGAGCCACATGACTGCCTTTTTCTGCCACTCAGCTATGTGAAATATGCTAAAAAAAATGGCGATAAACTGGGCCATGTTAAAGTGAGAGAGCTACAGTACATGTATATCTCAAACTCACAAATATTAAGTACAGTCATCATCCACTTACCGGAAATGCATTGTCGAATATTATAGTGTTTGGAACAACACTGAGGGAACCATCTGCCGTACGTAGTCGGAAGGGAATTTTAATTTGCTCAAACTGAGTCTGAACAAAGGATTCTGCAATAAATATGCCTTCTGTGTCGGGGGTGATCACGCCAATTCTGAATGCCGCGTAGTGGTTGGGTTTCAGGAACAACTGTGGAGGAAGAAAAAGTTTGTAGGTTAAGTAGCAGTAGCAGTGATAAATTAACAACCATAGTAGTGATATACTTTTCAGGTTAAGTATATAATGGTAATGGTAGATGATATTTTTACTCTTATTCAACAGCACAGGCATAGGGGTGTGGCCAACCCTGACTCATGTCTGGCCATCCCAAATTTCTGAGGTAACATACTTTAACCCCTTAAACATTTCATCTTAGGCCACCCTAAAATTAGGTTTGGTTACCCCCTTTTTAAAATCCTAGCTACACCAGCTCTTGTCATTATTATATCATTCATTCACTCATTATCTAGTCCTGTGTTAACCCATATTACTGTGATCCTAAGGTTTATCTGGATGTGAAACCTATGAAGTGTAGGAAACGAGCTTTTTCAGCAGTGCACTCCCCCATACCTTTTGTCGAGGTTATTACAGTAAACTCTCATGTCTCCTGTCTCATTTAAATGAACATTCTACTGTGTCATATAACACCACAATCACAGAAAGTAATAACTGTGACAGATTGTTTCTGAATGTACGTAGTGCAGACAGATACGAAGACAGCTGTTTATTGTGGTCTTACAAAGTCGTACTCACTCTCTTATGGTCAGGTTGATGTGGTTGTGTAGGGATGTAATGTTGCCCCCATAAGCATCACAACACTGCCAGTCAGGTTGGAGCCCTACCCCAGTGTAACAGAGAGAGATAAGAAGACAGCTGTTTACGAGGGTCCTGCACATCACTACTCACACTCTTATTGGTGTAGGTCATGTTGTTTCGGTTGCGTATGGATGTAATGTTGCCAGCCTCCACCCCCATCAGCTCCACAGCGCTGCCAGTCAGGTTGGAGCCCCAGCCACGCAGCCGCAACTCCACAGGGTTCTCGTTGATCACATAGAAGTAAATATCACGCTGATCACCCATGCCCAGCGTTCCAAAATCCAGCCAGGAGTCCCCGCCCACAGGAGGGATGTACTGGAAGAAAAAAAAAGAACGTGGTAAAATATACTCGACTCTTCTCTCTTATACTTCATTCCTCTCCCCATTATGGCCAGACTGGAGGATAATTCTAACTAATAACTAAGTAAACTCATTCATATCTCATAATTAACGCTCATCAAATTTCATGCAACCACAAATAGGTTTTCAAATTACGAATAGCCCAGTCCTGTCAGGTGAATATAAACAAACCACAGAGGGATATACTAGTTGTTGAGTAACCTGTATGCCTAGTCAAGCAGACTCATCAACCACAGGCAAGCAACCACCCCTGCAAGGCCATCTCATCCAGTGAACTGATGATCCCTTGCCACAAAGATATACAATACTGGTAAATAGTAACAGCCACTTCATATAAACCCTTCTGGTGCACGAGGGTCTGAGGTGAGACTACCGTAACTTAAATGGTTTCTGTGGTAGGATACCACCCCATGGCCCTGGCAGTGCTTACATATATAAGAACTTCCAGTCACTTAATGGATCAGAACTCTGGCGTATTAACACACAACAGTCAGGTCAGACACTGCTCTGCTACTGGTACCATGTAATCCAGTACTACCTGTTTCATGGTGGAATTGTTGGTAACTAAACTGACAATCCCAATGGCTAGTAAGGAGGGTGATTAGACTAAAAATAGACCTGTCAAAGGACAGATCAGCCTGTTAACCCTCATATTATGATCATCATTACCGTCCATACCTCCTTCCCCTCCCTTGAATTAGGTGAGGTAAAGTTAGAGAGAGAGACAGAGAATGATACTAACCTTAGTGAGCTTGCCATTGTATGCCTTGAGTGGTATGGTGATGGTGGTGATGTTGGTGTGGACAGTGATGGTGGTGGTGAGTCGCGCATCCGTGCCCACACTCAGCAGCTGTAGGGTGGCCACATGGGCACTCTCTCCCTCACCCACCACTACACTCCCTCCCCACCCAACCTGAAAATTAATGTGCTTAGTAATAGTAGTAGTAGTAGTAGCAGTGGTAGTACTGGTAGTAATGGCATTAGGATACCTGCTGTTATTACTAATGAACATCTGGTCTGGTATGTCAGTGCCTAACCCTACCATGAAAAACACACATTTTAGGTTCTATGTGTAGCATCATATCTAAAATCAGGGTTGATATACTAAGAGACAACCTGAAGAGATAAGGGTTTAGTTATGAAGATATTAAGAGACTGCAGCTGGGAAAGTTGCCATATTGTGAATGACAATCTATCTATCTTTTGCCAGACGCCTCAATCCCGCACAGGGTGGCCACAAACAAATCGCCTCCATGTCGCTCTGTCCCCCGCCATTTCACTACCCCGCTCCCAACTCATACCCCCGTCTGATATACCTCTCCACTCCATCCCTCCATCTCATCCTCGACCACCCCCTCACTCTCCCTCCCTCCACCTCACCCACATACACTCTCCTCGTCAGTCTTTCACTCTCCATCCTCTCCACATGCCCATGACAAGTATGGAAAATGCTTTAAAACTCAGTGGTTATCCCATTATACTCCTCATACTCTAACTTTGTCTAAAATTTCCATCTTGGATGCTGAGCTGTAACAACAGATTAACACTTAAACATGGTGCCAGTCACAAAGAAGTGCTATGGAAAAGTTACAGACTGTAGTGTTATATGTTCTGCCACTGAGCTATATAAAATAAGCCACAAAAAGAAAAGAAAAAAATCTGGGGCAAGTTACCCTAACTGCCAGGTAACATCTATAAATGTCATAATCAAGGTGCTACATGGCTGCCGGGTAGCGGCTACACACGCAAGTGTTTTCCCGCCACCATTTGAACTGGCTGCCATTTCATCTCAGCACCAAAGGGTAGGAAGGGAGTCCCTCCACAGCACACAGGCAAGAGTCAGTCTGTCCCGTGCTTTTACCAGATGTACATTGTACAATGATGTCTTCAGGTTCCAATTTGTCTGATTCCATCCATGCTCCCTGTAGCCAACTGCATCATCTATCCCTGCCAAGCCTCTTTCCAAAGATACTAGAGAAGGGCTCAGTGATGGTGCCATACAGTATGCCTTGGATGCAACAGTGTCTAGTTAATCTAGTGGTGGAGAAGTTATCTATTGACAGCAAAGCCACAGTCGGAGCTGCGGGTAGATGTACAAACACGTACTGCTCTCGTGCCAAAAATTAGTTCTCATGCTCACATCATTACTCATCAACGCAATGACCTACAGACCTGGGGATACTTTCATTTGCATGAGGAAGAATTGATGAGGAAAATGGCCTTTAATTTGTTTCCCTAAGTGCTATACTTTCCAAAATACAGGTATTAAGGATTGAAAACAAGCAATTTCCGGGAAATTGCCTGTAGTGAGGTGACGACTGTGTTAAAAATAGCCCAGCGTCTAGGGGTTAAGGTAAAAGAACTACAACACGATAGTTCTCCCCAAAGATGAATCATCATACGGAGGTAGGACTGCAAAGGAAGAGGTGAGAGGAAGCATGGGACTTGAATGTATTACTGATGTGATGAGACGGGATCAAGATGGCCGGGGCATGTGGAGAGGATGGAGGATGACAACTGGGTGCTGGGGGGTTAGAAGTGCGAACACTGAGGGCAGAGTTGTGAGGGGCATTGAAAAAGACTTGGTATGAGGTTATACAGTGTGACCACAGGGATAAGAGACTGAATAAAGAGGCTACCAGAGATTAAGGAGCATGAAGAACTGCCATTAAGTAACCAAAGCTGATGCATGCAAGCATGTTGGAGTCTATAAATGAGATGAATGGAGGTGGAGGAAAAGTGTAAAGTACAAGCCCCAATTTTCCCACCTCAAAGTGTTTCTTGGCCTCGTCTGGCAGGGTGAGGTTGTAGATGACGACAGGGCACGGGAAGGTGTTGGTGAGGGTGAGGTTGCGTGGCTCACTGCTGGGGTTGCTGATGCCGCCCCCTCCACCCCCGCTGCCACTGCCCCCCACCCCGCCCACCATCCCACCCAGCACCCCTGCCACCGCCCCAATGCTCTCCTGTATCCCACCAAACGATAACCCCACTTGAGGTTCACCAGACCCTATATCTGAAAAAGAAAAAGAAAGTCATCATCATATTAACCTCCCTTCTAATTTGATCTAGCTAATCTAATCTAAAAATGATGCGATGTTTTCTGTCAAGGAATACCACACTAGGATTGGCCATGATACTGCCGATTTCCGTGGACTAGAAGCTCAACCAGTTACCCAATTATTTCACAAAAGATGCTGGATGCGACTGGGAAATCCAGGTGTATGATGAGATTTGTATCAATCTGAGTCTCAGCTTGGAGTGTACAATCAAGCAGAATGATCACCAAGTGACTGTACTTGTGGATGAATGTTTTCTGTCTGACTGATGAGTGTGTGGCCAGGTATAGTACTAAACTTGTAGCCACATTTCACTGTCAAGGCAGTACCTTCCATGGTCAATGGTAGCCACCCACCCACTACCTACAACTTATAAATACAGCCTACAAAGATGAGAAAAGCAGGTCATTAACCATGTACTGGCAAGAATAATGATGAACAAGTCAAAATGCTAATGACACAAGAACCAAAATGAACAGGAGACATGGAAATTAGTATTCAAGCAACAGAAGACATAAATAGTGAGACCAACACTGGGAACAAAGCAAACAGGGGTAAAGATGAGAAAAAGATTCATTTGTAATAACCTGTGCCAGTGAAGAAGGTGTGTAAAGGGGCAGTGGGGGGGGGAGTGTGAAACAAATTAAATGAGAGCTGAGCAGAAGACACTAGCACTGATCAAAGCAAACAAAAATTGCATGAAAACCACAATAAACATGAAAATGCACGGAAATCATGACAAACAAAAATTGCACAAAAATCATGATTAATGGATGAAACTTGCACAAAAACCATAAACAGGTCAAAACTGCATGAAAATCAAGACAGACAGATCAAAACTGCATGAAAATCTTGGTACACAGACTTAAATGTGAACTACAGAGCCAGGCAGAGCAGACTAGAGAACCAGAGCCAGGAAGAACAGAGAACTGAAGTGTGCTAAACAAAATACAAACCATGAGGATACAAACCAAAATGAGTAAAGCATAAACCCAAACAGGATCCTAACAGGCAAGTAAGACAGGAACTGCCAGACAATGAAAGCCCAAACATACTGACCTGCACCTGTGTAGAACGGATGTGTTGCTGAGAAGCGAGCAGAGCAAAAATATAAACCATGACCATACAAACCACCATGAGTAAGACACTCCATCTAAGACCCAAAGCAGGCAGAGAAGACAGGAACTACACAATAATGAAGAAAAAGAAAGAAGGAAAAATGAAAGAAGAGAAAAAGAACACCATGTAAGACCCCAAACAGACAGAGATGACAGGAACTACACGATACCAAGAACCCCAGTGGTACTGACCTGCACCCGTGTAGAACTTGGTGATGGATGTGTTGTAGAGGAGTGCCCCATGTAGAAGGTCCACCGTGAAGGGGACACTTAGCTTGTATGCAGACACTTTACTCTTGATCAGGATCTTACCCGACACTTTTTTACCGCTCGTTACTTTGGAAGCTGGAGAACAAAGATGATATTAGTACAGATGTGTAGGTTTGTATGGGTGCGATGGGATGTGAAAGACCAGAACTTAATATTTCACCAAAGATTTACTGGTATTCTACTGCTCCTAATTTAACAAGCTCAGTAATAATCATAACTATCATTTATAATGATCCAACATGCTTGTATGCACTGCCCTTGGTCAGCTAATGGCAGCTCTCCATGCTTCCTAATGTCTGGCAGCCTACTTATTCAGTCCTTTAGCCCAGATAGCTAATACTAATTAACAATAATAATAATAATAATAATAATAAAATACTGTACACCTTAGGTACTAAAAATACTGTATTAAATCTATCTCTGAACTCTTTCAAATGCAACGTATATGGACATAACTTGAACACTAAATACAGTTCCATTTATTTTTACTTTCCTGTTTAAGACAGGGTGATCTTCTAACTTCCTTATTACCCTTTGAACTAGGCTTTACACATTTGGTATTTAAGACAGAATAATTTCTAACTTTCCCCATTACCCCTTCAACTAGGCTTTACACATGTGGTTCTCTGGTTCTGCATAAACACTACTTCATACAAATAATGTTACATACGATCAAATGTTACTGTTGCTACTTGTGTGGGTCGAACTGTTCCAGGGGGTATCTTCATTGGCTTAAAGTCAATCGTTATTGCGTCGTTCACCGGTGTGGTTATCACATTCTGCAAAGAGGGGGGGGATTGCTATTGGTATTTGTATTCTTAACTGCAAAGATAAAAAAAGCTAATAGTATTTGCATTCTTAATCTTAACTCCTTCAGGATAATTACATCTTTTCACACATTATTCTTACTCTCTGATTATGATTTTATTTGGCTTAAGCAGTGAATTTAACCTAAAGTATACAAGTCAGTGTCCAAACTTAAACTCTAACTATCATTATCATCATCATCATCAACCTAACAATGCCACCTATCAAAAAATCAAGTAATTAGGATCCACAAACAAGGAAGAAGAAGCACAAAAGTATAAGAGCTATTAAATATTATTTTCCATGAAACAGGCCAGAAAATCATTCACATATCAACCATGAAAGAAAAATCCTGGCAAGTGGGAAGAACAAATACAAACAAAAGTCAGAACCGTTAACAAGCAGAGAGTATGAGGTGGCAATTTATACCTGATTATGTAGCTGTGTGCTTGACTGATGAACTGAGCAGGTGGAGTGGGAGGAATGAAAGATATGAAAAAAAAAAAAAAAATACTTGGCAAAAAAATTAATAAACACAAGATAAGGGAATATGGGTCAAGATGGTGGTGGTGATTGACAGTTAAATTATGACCAGAATGCATCTGAGCTTCTCTGCTGATTTGACATGTTAATCAAAGAGTGTACAGTAACTTACAGGGATTACCTATATGAAGTATAAATAATACATAGATGTAAAAAACTGACGACAAGAAGAGAGAATAGGGTTGCCATTATTGTTGTTGCTTAACCCCAGTCAGACTAGCTAGGCAGACCTGTCAGCCACAGGTATGCATACTGCTTCTGTGGGGCCACCCAGCAGGCGCAGTACAGTATATTTACACTGTATTAGGATCTGACTTCCCTTGTGGTTGAGAGCACCTTGCTAAAGTTGGACCAGGGTCCTTCCCACATAAGGTGCTGGAATATATGTGATTTGGCTCCTGGGTGGACACTGTAGCTACACTAGGGTACACAGCACCACTACATGTAGGTTCCTTGTCAGCACCAGAATGAGGCTGTAACTGACCTGAATGTGTATGTGCTTGTGTGCTGAGTTGAGCAGGTGTAGCGGGAGGGAAGATGGTGGGTCGTGAGGGGTGCGGAGGCCAAAGTGCAGACCGTCTTGAGGGCAGAAGAGGCCCGGCTGACCCGACACTTCCACCTCCACTGGCACAACCAGATAGTCGCTGCTGCTCTCGCTTGTCACGATTCTACGCAAACACAAATGACAGTGACAATACTGATATCTATATATTTGTATACAGTGAGTACAGGGAGACACTTGATGATGCAACCCTTATAAACGTGAGATTATTAATATGCTTGTCACTGTTACTGAAATTAGGAAATGTTCCCCATATTTTTCTTACCATTTAGGTGCCTTTTACACCAAAATGGAGCTAAACTACATGGAGGACTTTATTAATTTTTTCAGCAAGGTTTATTAAAAAAATAATAATCACAGGTCCAATAATGCCTCCTGTTTTTTGTAATCTGTCCACTTACGAATACCCTCTGAGGAATGACATATTTTGAGAAAGTTCCCATTTCCTCGACATCCTACAAGGAATTCTTTATTCTGAGAAAACACTTGGTTTTGTAATTCCAGCACCATCCCATCCTTGGCCTGCCTCCATCTGGACCCTACAAAGAGCAACAAGCCTACTACATTTTTACAATAACCTGGCCTAAAGCAGCCATCTCTCCAACTGTAACAAACGGTTAACACTACGGTATGATGCTAGTCATAACAAAGTGCTATGGAAAGGATGCAGAGTCGCAGCATTGTCTTTTTCTCCCAATAAAGGAAATAAGCTGCAAAGAGGACAAAAATCTGGACCAGTTTATGGTGCACGAACTATAAAACAAGTGGCATTGTTGGAAGCTCACCTGACGTATGCGGTATGGTTGTTCTCGCGTCGTGCCACAAAGTTTGCTCTCATGAGGTGTCGGGTGTGGTAAGGTGGGATGTTCCACAGGTTCTTCTGGCCCTCTTGTGACCCAGAGAGCAACTCCAGGTGCAGGTCGCCCCCGGTGCTGTACATCTCTGTTATCTGGAGGGAAGAACGGCATTTTACACTTTCACTGTGATGAATGTGTTGGATAGGAACACTTTTATAGGATGGTAATAATATACATGGGCAGCTCAACTTCCTGGTTATACAAACAAAAAAAGGTGTGCTACATCATATACTCTCCGTACAAAATTTCATCCCAAAAGCTCAATCCACTCTCAGTTCCCTAATCTCTGAAGTTCCTTTAGAGAAATTATGGTTTTTACTTTATATCACTTTTCAAAATTCCAGCTCAATTATAATGATAAGTGTGAGTATTACCTGCAAGGAGTGAGGGTGAGGGTTGTGAAGTTGGATCAGAGGAGAGTAGGAGGAGTTGAGAGGCATCCGCACCCCTACTAACGGTCGTAGTCTGTATGGGTTCCCGGTGCCCACTGCTCGCACCTGAAAAACAAACATACGTGATTGGTTACTTGTCAAATTTACCCTCCAGTCTTACTACACTTGGTCATTGACTTGAAAGGGGTTGCAGCTCTTTGTCAGATGAAATAAACCAATTACACATGGTAAAGATCCACTATACTCATTTCACATTAATCTGACCTATCATTTCTCCATTTTGAATACTGATGTGTAACAGCAGATTAACAGTAGAATATGGCACTAGTCATGATGAAGTGCTACTGGAACGGATGAAGAGTTGTAGCACTGTCTTTTTTGCCACTGAGGTAGGTGAAAAAGCTGTAAAGGATGAAAATCTGGGCCAAATTGAGGTGAAAAAGAGTATAACTATTCTGCTCACTGACTGGGTTATCTCCTAGCAGATGTCTACAAATGTTCGGCTAAGCACCACCCACACTCTGGTGTGATAACCAGCTGCAGTTTGTTACTGGCAGCCATGCACTCACTCACTGGTTGTGGTTGGTAGGGGTGCCCACCATCCCCCTCCCTCCTCTCTCTTGGTGGTAGTTGAGGGTGCTCATCATTCGCTCACTACATGCAGTGCTATCCTCCCCCCCCTCTCCATGTGACTCAACACCGAGTAACAAGCCCAATGGTTTTCTGCAAGTCAGCAAATAATTTACTACGCTGGGTGGTGACAACATAGCTATATGATGCCAGGTGGTCTAGGGGGTTGAGACACTCCAGCTGGGTGGAGCCTGTAAGAGTTTCCCTCTAAGGAAGGGTTGGAGTGTCTTCCACTCTGGGGCTGGTGAGGTTGGTCACCCTTACTTCACATTTCAGGACCATGCAGATTAGCTCTGAGCCCCTATGCTTTCGTCTATATGAGGCACTCTAGGACTGGATGATGAATGAATATCTTGTGGATTAACACACACTCCCTCTCATTCATCTTGCACATTAACCCCTTCAGTCATGAGATGTCATTTTCGTTTTAATCTTGTTACTTCCAGGCATCTGTATTTAACTTAGGAAAGATATTTTGTACTCCACTTCTAAAATCCTCTCTTAAAAACAATAAAAATAAATAAATAAATGAAAATTAAGAATAAGAATGTCATTTTATGATACAATGGACTTCCCAAATTCAAAAAGGTTGGAGGAGAGGCTTTTGGAAATGTTTTTTGGTTTTGTTTTTTGTTTTGAAAACTGGAATCCTGCATCATTACCATCTTTTACATTTCTGGATATCCACCTGCTTGGCATTCCTTTCAGTAATCGCACTATCCTGTAATTTATTATCTAAAAATAATGGTTTTGAGAGGTCAGGTATTCAGGTATGAAAATTACATTAAACAATGATAACTTTGTCTGCATGGACAGATTCACAAAAACAGAATGAAGAAAAAAACCTTGTGGGTCACATGAGTCTACAAGAGCTAGCTTGGAACACTGCAGACTTCCGCAGCACTTTGTAAACATAAATGATGACCCAGGATGCTGCACCAGTTATTTTTGTCAGTAAATATATTTGTAAAGAAAAAATTTTGTCAGTAAATTTTCAAATTCTCTTGGAAATCTAATAAATTTGGAAATGTAGAATTTAGACATGGGGAATTGCACAACTGCAAAGTCTGCAGGGTGTAAGGTTAAATGGTGTGGAATACATAAAAACTGTGATATATGCATGACTTACCCCATACTTATAGGTCCCAATAGACGTGTGTATAAAGATGGTGTTTTCTATTAAGCCTTCCTCCCGCCCCAAGAACACCACGTCAAATGAGGTGTTCCCCCCTGGCAGCACCACCTGAAAGGAAAATCTATTGTCAACATCATAAGACATGCATTTTAGTGGCTTGCTTTTACCATCAACTTTATCATCGCTGTCAGTATCATCATCATCAAAATACAGTACAAATATTATTTTGAATTAATTTTACCATCATCATTGTCATAAGCATCAGCATCATATGAAATACACAGATACCAAAATCAAGCATATTCAAACAACAGCTGTCTTCTGATCAGGCTCCCATTCTCCATTCTCTCCAATTGACCAAACCATCTCTAAATATTTCTCAACACTTTCAGTCACATCTGCATTAACACTACAACATTCCTTAATTACTTCCTCATTTATGTGTCTGTCTCTCCACATAAAACACTTACAATCACATCTGCATTAACATTACTGTACAATGCTCCTTTACTTCCTCATCTGTCTGTCTGTCTCTCCATGTACAACAATTTCAATCACATCTACATCAGCATCACAATGCTTCTTTACTCTCTCATTTGTGTGTCTCTCTTCACATAACTCCACATTCATACAGTACCTTATCCTGGAAGAAGGTGCAGTGGAAGTGTAATGTGTTGCCAGACAGGGAGTGGAGCTGTACGCTGGTTTCGGGGCTGCTGTTCTGCACCACCACCTTCCTCATCAACGGCATCCCAGTTGGGCTGTGAGCAAGATGAGATTAGTATACATCTTTACACACAAATCCTACATCATAAGCCATTTTTTTGCAATTCTTTGGGGGGGGGGGTACGTATCGGGTATCTGTTAAAACAGCAGACCAATGTCAACTAGGAAAATACTGTGTATATTTAGACAGTATTTCCTCATACAATAACCTATTCTCATGTTATTAAAAAGCTGTCCATTAAAACTCCAAGCTAACTACTGTATAATGCAAATCTATGAAACAGGATATAACCTGATTTTACAAAACAGGAAATATCATAGCTCGTAAAAATCTAGGCGTGTGATAAAACGACTTTGTGTTTGTGGAGGTTTGGCTTATTTTTGTGCAGGGATCCGGAATCTGATATCAGCAGCCGGTGCCTCACTTCCTGGAAGATTAGGCAAGTCACCCTCGCTCATATGTTCCTGTTTTCTGTCTGTGTGTTTTGGCTTTTTCTACTGCTGCTTGCTATTTTCCACAGTTACTGTATATATTTCTGTGTCATTCTTCCCTTTTGTTTTTCATCCATCAGTTTTTTTTTTTTTTTTCATTACTTGTATCACCTGCTACTCCCCTGCTACTCCACCTCTGTACTGTTTATTCTCCTTACTATTTTTCTTATGCTTTTTAAATTATATTCTCTCTCTCTCTTTCCCTTCCCCCTACCCTCTGTACTGTTGACTGTTTCTTGTTTTTTTTAAAATTATCCTGATCCCTTCTCACTTACCATACTCTCTCATTTATCACTCCTCTTTCCTCTTGTACTGAGCTTATCATATCCATTCGTCTCTCTCCATTTTCCTTTATCGCTTATCAAACACCACTATACTTTCTTTATCACACTGTTTATTTATAACCTTTTGTTATTGTTTTTATTGCATCTCATGCACTGTTCTTTATCACCTCTCTTCATCTGCCACTTTTATTTTTATCTACCTATCCTTGTCGCTGACGTCTTGTCTCCTCTTAGGAATTCCCCCACATACGACATATGTGACAAGAATCTCAAACAGCCCTCTCTCTCTCTCTCTCTCTCCATTGCTGTTTACAGTATATTACAGTATTCAAATAATAATGATAATAATAATAATAATAACAATAACAACTTCAGTTTTCCTGCTTTGATATACACTGTACCCATATACCTGTACAAACACAAGTACCTGTAACCACCTTTCTATCTATCTATTTCCCTTGATGCAATATTGTATCCTGGCTGATTCAGGTGACTTACACACTTACGTTTTTTTCCCTAGTGATAGGTACAATCTGTTTTTCCCAGGAAATACAGGGAAAAGGAGGACCCAGAATCTTCCCGTATCTGTTGTTCTTCCTTCAAACAAAAATGTCAATTTTTCTGACATTCACTTTGTAACTTCTTATTTCCCCCCCCCTCCCTACTATCTTCAATGGCTTTAATCAGATCAGGAGAGGCTTTTCAAAGTGGAGGATTAGATACAGCCTTTAACAACCTTTTATTGCATGTGTACCGTCCTACACAGAATACCGTACTATCAAGACTGTCTGGTGGCTACCATGGACCCTGGGAGGTATTTCCGTGAGAGTATAGTGTGGCTACAAGCTTGGTAATTAGCCATACAATCATCACTCTTAGGCAGTAAACATTCAGCCACATGTACATTCACTCATCATTCTTCCCAGTGACTGTGCAAAGAGTCAAAGTCCAAGCAGAGACTCTCACGCCGTTACAAATCTTATCACACATCTTGAAATTCCTTTCTCCCCGACACCTTCCATCAACTGTTGGGAAGTAATTAGCTGATTTTGGCACTTGGTTTACCTTCCAGTCCATAGAAAACATTAGTTGTACCCTGGTCAACAGCAATATGGGGATTTTTCAAGAGGAAACAGGTGTCATTTTTAGATTAGATAACTGTTTGGTCATTGAATTGAAGCAGTCAATGCAGACTGGACAGGAAACAAGAGAGGCTGTAATATCTTTCAATGTACAGTCAGCATCAAAAGTCTGGTCACCTTTCCTGCTTTTCTCTCCATGGACTTTGAAAACCAGTGTGATAAATCCTCAGCATTTGATATGGTGACATTTTAGCAATAAATCAGTGTCAGCAGTGTTGTCTCCTGTGGATTCACCACACCGATATCAACTCCGTGGAGTTTAAGGAGGGGTGACATGAGTTTTGATGATGACTGTACATATCTTCTCCCCCAAACCAGAAGATATGTGCAGTCAGCATCAAAACTCCTGTTACTGCTCTGCTTTCCTCTTTCTTTCCCCTGGGGAGGGGGGTAAAGAATACTTCCTCGGTATCCCTGCTAGTAGTAAGAGGCAACTAAAAGGGGTCTTTTTGTCTCCAGTCTTTCTTTCCTTATTGTCCTCTTCTGTCCTACCTCTCTTCATGATATCTCTGTGTTTCTCCTGGTCTTTACTTTTCCTCTACTCGTACAGTGCCATATAGCCATATTATTGCATCCCGCTAATTCTTCCATATTCCTTCCTTCCTCCCTAAAACCAGCTTAGTTACAGCAGCAAGGTTATCATACACTGTTCTGTCACAATTCCAGCACTGTTCTTCCTGTAAACAATTTTTATTACAAATATTTCTTAATGCAGGATGGATAAGGAAAGGAGGTTGCTATATCCTCCTGTGTCTCTTTCTTCCTGCCATGTTAGTTACAACAGGAAAGTTAACACAAGCTATTTTCAGTTTCATCCTTGTTCTATTAGACACACAGTGTGAAATAAAACAATCTCTACTGCCGAACCCCTTCGGTATCATGAGTTTTTCCTTTAATTTCAAACTATCAACCTAAATTAACTCAGTGAAGGCCTCTTGAAGTGTATGACTTTACACATACAGGAATATATTTCTCACCTTGTGCTCATTTAGTTTTTGTCATCCACATTATCATATTCCATGGTTAACATTCCTCTTTCCCCATGTTGTATTCATTATTCGGTTATCCCTGACTTCATCCTCCGAACTCTCAACAACTGCTCACTACTCCCTCCTGCCACTTCATTGTCACCCTCAAACATTTACTGGGACTAAAGTTGGCATACTACTTCAAATCACCCACTATATACTCAGAGCAGGTCCATCATTTTCCTCCCTGATGCATCACATTACAGAATCACCTATGGACAGAAATATACCAAGCCTCTCTCAGCTTGGGAATATTAGCAAAACAAGGGAGGTGAAAAGTAAATGAGGTAAAATATCAGGTGAACTTTTGTCCCAAACTGTGCTAGTATTTCTCAGTGTTATGTATCATTCTTTGGTCTTCTTTGTCTATTTATAAAGCTCCTGACTCCATTTACCTTGTTTACATTTCATTATCCAAGCTCAAATTCTCTCTCTCTCTCTCTCTCTCTCTCTCTCTCTCTCTCTCTCTCTCCTATACACAGACGTACCTTTCATAACAAATTATGATGACAATCCTGTAAAATTATTATTTGGTAAGATTAATCACACACACACACACACAAACACACACACAACTGAAAAACAAATTACTATATACTTACTGCTCTTTAAAATCTAAATGTGGGGGATCGAAAACAATATAATTTTTTGAGGGGACCCCTTTATCGTCGATGATGTCCCCATATCTGAAAAAAAGACAAAAATTGTTAATAGATGGAAAATTGTTAGTAAATATTATGTTATTAAACTGAAGATAATGACTGGTACTGTTATACATAGGTCTGAGAAATCTTGCATTGATACATAAAGGTAAGGTATTGGGGAAACTGAGAGAGAGAGAGAGAGAGAGAGAGAGAGAGAGAGAGAGAGAGAGAGAGAGAGAGAGAGAGAGAGAGAGAGAGAGAGAGAGAGAGAGAGTGCTATAGAAAACATTAACCCCCCTCCTCACACCAGACCATCTTATGTTTTAAATATCAGTAGCTTTTAGCATACAAGAGATGTGTTATAATGAAAGACTTTACAGTCTACAATAACTCCTTTTGTGTGCTATTTATTCTTGCTGCTTTTGTTGTTTTGGTTACTGGGTCATCTGGAAGTGAACCCAGTGGACTACAGGCTGAGTCTGCCCCCATCCAGGCAAAGGAATCTGGTTATGATGGTGCCACCACATGAAGGTTACCCTCTCCAGTACCATATTCTATTCTTGCTGTAAATAGACAGTTATATTCAGTTCAGAGATTTTTGGCAGTATTGGGTTTAACATCACTTTACATTATGCCTTCAAATCCTATACATATTCTTTTTTATTTCATTCTTGCAACCATCAGACAAATATACTGTACTGAACTTAGGTGAGATGTCTGGCAGTGAAGAGTTAGCACCAACCTCTGTTAACCCCTTTGCTATTGTTATACAGTATGAGTGAATCGCGAGAAATAGGCATAGACGGATAGACAGACAGCTGGATAGATACGGACAGATAAATACAAATATATAAATAGATGGATATATAGCTAAATAGACAGATAGACAAACAGAAAGACAGGTAGACAGACAGATTGATACAGATAGTGACAGATGATGGAAATTCTTTATACAAACTGCTATGTCAACACATGCCCAAGTGTGAACCATTACAGAGCAAGAGTTACTGATTTATAGGGCGTTGCTGTGCTCCCTCATAAAATACCCATAAGGTCATCAGTAACAGTTGATATTTGGATCTGTATTGATGTGGCATTTTTTACTCAGAATTCTCTCATCTATTATTCCCCAAAGTTATACCCAGCCCTCCTGTGACATATGGCATTTTATTCTTATTACTGAATCATGATTTTATTCAGTTTAGGAGATGTCTAGTGGCAAATGGATTAAAATATTTCAATACAACAGATATACAGTACCTGTGTATTCAAAACTGGTATATAAAGGTATCTACTGCAATTTAATATCAGTTCAGTGACATGCTGTTTTTACTCTAACTTGGCCCAGCTTTCATCCTCTTGAAGCTTATTTCATGTAGCTCAGTGACAGAACAAGACAAAGCTAGTGCTGTACATCTTTTTCATAGCATTTTTTCTTGACTACCATCATATTCCAGTGATAATCAATTACAGTATTACAACTGGGCACTCAAGATGGAGAGAGGGCAGTTTTAGGAAAAGTTAGAGTAAAAGGAGTACAGTAATGAGATAAAATTATTTCAGTAGACACCTGTATTGCAATTTAAAGCCTAGTGAATTAACCTACTAAGTCAAAGGGTAAGACTTTTGTGAGTTTAAAGGTTATATACTGACCTACCACAATAATATGTACCAACTGGCAGATAACACTGACCCACCACAAGTACTTATGCTGGTAAAGAGGATGAAATTCACAGATGAACAGCCATATGCTTAAAACTCAATAATAATAATAATAATAATAATACAGTAAAACCTCGATATAACGGACTTCAATAGACCGGAATTCACTTTTATCTGACTCGAGGAGCTACCGGACTAAATTCCTTTATACAATACAGTATATCGGAAAAAGTCTGATAAAGCCAGAACCACTTCAGCTATGTTCACCACTATAAGGTAAATAAAGGACATGTTTATCAGTGTACAGTACAGTATTATTATACAGTATATAATATACCATTTGATACACCAGGAAACCATTTACTATGCTGGGTGGTAACCATACAACCAAATTTTGGCACCTGGTGGTTTAGTGGGTAATTATGGCACTCCAATTGAATTAAGTTAGTGAAGGTTTGTATCCAAGGGGTGGTTGGGGTTTATTGCTCAGGTAATGCCACTCAGGGATGAGTGAGGCAGGTCACTCTCATCTTAAATGTCAGGACCAACTTGCCTAGACCCGGGCTCCTACGCTCCTCTGTGGAGCAACATGGGATTGGATAATGGATGGATACCACCATTTGATTAATGTAGTGAAGTTATAACACAGTACAGTACCAAAATGTAGTCAACACAGTTTAAAAACCGTTCATGTGATCCAGACTAATGTCTGATATATTGGAAAAAGTCCGGATTAGCAGGGGAAAGTCCGGATGTTGCTTTTATCGGAATTTCGCATTTTTTGGAATGGTTTGGGTCCCAGTTAGTCCGTTATAGTGAGGTCTTACTGTAATAATAATAATAACAACAGTGTAAGGGCCAAGGCTAGGCTCTAAGGCTAAACTAATGCAGTCCAGTACATTTAGGAGTAGATGATCAGTCCACTCTCGTTGATGGTATGATCGAAAAACCTCCAATAACCCTATGCAAGGCTGTCACTTGGAGTGGGGCGGTCAAATAACTACAGAAGGCAAAATATTAGAAGGTAATTTCTGAGGCATGTGATAAAGATACAGCAAGACTCGTATTCTCGTCAGTTAAGGACGCTCCCTAACACCCCTTCCTTAGAGATTTATTTTCAGATATGGTTGGTTAATAAACTTTTGTATGTTATTTATGCAGAATATAGTGATATTGGAAGGATTTATATAACATGAAAGAGAATGGCAAGGTGTAATAAGCAAAATAAATAAAGAAGAGGTGTTTGTGCACTTCCTTAACCGATGAGAATATGGGCCTAACTCTGCTCTCTTTATAGCACTGCCAACTTGATGCTGTAGTGTAGGATGCAGGCTGATCACATCTAATAACCACACAAGTTTCATACAAGACTGTTAAAAATGGGCTTGTCTCCCTCGTCTTGATGTAGGGTTCAAACATCCAGCCCAAAGAACTATTCCTTGTTGAAATATGTGAAAATACAGATAAAGAAGTCAATTAAACATTGTATTTTAAAACAGGACATTAAGAAATGCTAAAATTCATACACACATTAGTACAGTAGCTCTTTCTTTTCCCAAGTTATTAGTCCTGTTATCTTTTCAGGGTATTAAGTACATACAGATAATCCACAATGCAATTTATATTGAAAATGCACTGAGGTAAAGCCATTATAAACTTGTGCTAGTAAAACTGAAATGACAATATCACTAAAAACAGTACTAACGCCATCAGAATTAAATACCAAGTAAATGCTACAGATACTCCTTTAAAAGGTGACGTAGGATAATACTGTCTATTATGCATTACAGTATAACTACTCTGAAAATCCACTGTCCTGTGTAAAGTTATTAAGAATCTGAAGTGAGTGCTGAAATGATCTTACCTTATTTCTGTTTCACCAGTTTTTATTATCTGAAATGGAGAAAGAGACATGTTAGATGTCAGTATTACATAAGCAAAGCGTAACATACTGTATTTTTGCCGATTAAGTGTAATGTGTAATGAACGGACTGGGATTCAATAATATAGTTTCTTACACCTTTCAGCATAATGGTGTCTAAGTTGGCTACCTTCTATCAAATATTCCTCTGTGGAAGAGATAGAGAAACAGACAGACAGATTCTTTAGTTTGCATCCCTATAAAACTCACATGAAGTCTTTGAGGAAAAATGAAAGAACATGAAGTGGTAAACAGTATATGACCATGGTGTGTGCACAGTGATATGTCAGCAATAAAAGTGTGGTTCCAGTAATCAATACCAAGACTGACATTAATGGTTTAACGTGTCGCATAAATCTCAACTAAATCACTCCCTTGTGTTATATTCCCACTGGATATATTTTATGCCTTTCAGGTGGAATACTTTTCATTTTTTATTTCATTCTCTCTACTCGTATGTTATCTGACTCAGTTTAAAATTCACTCAATTGATGGTAATATGCTTTACGAGTATTTTACTGTAGTATTTCAATCATGTGTCCGGTTATAAACAATGTTATTAATATTATTATTGTTGTTGCTCTCATTACTTATTTTTATTATTACTACTGTATTATTATTCTTATTATTACTATTATTATTTTTACTACTACCATTACTGCTATTATTATTATTTGTTACAGTAGCTAATGTGGTACTTTCCATTACTGTAGG
>JAGKTI010004194.1:0-12785 GCA_018397915.1 Birgus latro
AATTCATAATTTAAAAAAAAAACATTTTCTTATGGACAAACTCAATGCGATCCATTCCTATTCACTTAGCTCGCCTGACTCAGTGCGACTACACACTGAATCGGCAATTTTCACTGGAAAATATTTTAATTTTTTTCGCCAGAGTGGCTCATACACACCTAATTAACCCTTTCGCGCATGGAATCACAATTTGTGTTCCATGTGATGGGTTGTGCCAAAGCACATGACCGCAAATCGCGTGAAAAAGCGAAAAAAAATAACCAAAAATAAAGTTTTTGGCCGATTTGCGTGAAATTTTGGTGCATTCTAGCAGCTGCGCGTCTCTCCCCAGGTAAGACCTTGGCAACATTGTCGCGGGTATAGGCTGGGTGTCCGGGGCTAGGCAAAGCAGTACCTGACCAGCAGTCAAACCGTGAGGTTGCGCGAGTGTGTGTACCTTTAAATCCTACTAATTCTCTCCCCTACTGCCCGAGGCGAAGCCCCTGTTAGACTCAGTGTTATAATATATTATTTGTGAGCATATTTTGATGTGATTATGTTGGTGGAACGTAGATATATAACTAGAGAAGCATTGGTGTTCGTTATCAGTCATTAGGCCTACCAGCAAGAAAGGGTTCACTGTAGCGGGGTTTTACCACTCCCGCCTCCCCAGGGACAAGCGCTGTGAGTATATATAGGTATGAAAAAGTGAAGCCTTGACTGTATATTTGTGTGAAATATATATAGTGGCTTGCTTATTGGAAAATTTAAGCAAGAGGCTTTACATACGATAATAGTCATTGACCTGAAAGGGGCAAGTATTACCTGTTATGCCACAGTCGGGAAGGGAGTATTAGAGGTGGTTTTTAGGGATGGAATTTGATACTGTTGTTATAAATGCATATGAACTGGTGTGAAAATACGTGAAACATGCTGCCTGTGTTCAGGAACAAACTTGGTGTGTGCCATAAACTGAGTTGCGTTGTACTCTCGAGGCAAAAGTGCCTCGTCACGTACCAAAGTCAGGTGCGGAATAATTACAGAGGTAGGGGTGGAATCAGTGTAAAAGTCATGTGTTTGCGTCTTACTTAGTGTGAAGTGTACCTGAAATGCTCCCCGAGTGTTCGTGAAGTAATATTTTAGGGTGTGTGCATAGGTTAGCGACACGTTAGCGTGAGGTGAGCTAAGGTGGCTAATTATTCCCCTACATCACTGAGCAGATAGTATACCTTGCTCAGATATATCTAGAAACATTAGAGTTGATGTGCTATGTGACTGAAATGTTCCACAAGTGTTCGTGAAGTACTATTTTAGGGTGCGTTCCATAGGTTAGCAATACGTTAGCGTGAGGTGAGCTAAGGTCGCTAATTATTCCCCTATGTCACTAAGCAGGTAGTATACCTTGCTCAGATATATCTAGATACCTTAGAGTTGACGTGCAATGTGATTGAAATGTTCCACGAGTGTTCGTGAAGTATTATTTTAGGGTGTGTGGCATAGGTTAGCAACACGTTAGGGTGAGGTGAGCTAAGGTCGCTAATTATTCCTCTACGTAACTGAGCAGGTAGTATATCTTGCTCAGATATATCTGGATACCTTAGAGTTGATGTGCATTGTGACTGAAATGTTCCACGAGTGTTTGTGAAGTAATATTTTAGGGTGCGTGGCATAGATTTCCGATACCTTTGCAGCAGGTGTGCAAATGAGGTAAGGACGCCAGCCAACCGCCGACGTCAATGGATGGGTAATGTACATTGCAAAGACATTTGTTGCAAATTTATGCTGTATATGAAATGTTATTTAAATGTGTCACGATTATTTGTGAAGGGATGTTGTCAGTGTCCAGAGTGACGTAAGGGTGACGTAAGGACGGCCAACAACCACGGACATCAGTGGGCAGGTAATGTACCTTGCAGAAATTTGTTGAAAAGTTATGATTTCTATGAACTTTGAGTGATATTTGCCACAAGTATTCGTGGAGACAGTTTAGGGTGTACATCGTGTGTTTAGGGAAACCTTTGGGCAAGGAGGAAAAAATATGTATACAGTATATACCTGTGTGTGTGTGTGTGTGTGTGCGTGTATATATATACTGTATAAGGAGAGGTAATGTACCTTGCAGAAATTTGTCGAAAAGTTATGATTTCTATTAACTTTAAGTGATATTTCCCACAAGTATTCGTGGAGAGAGTTTAGGGTGTATGTCGTGATATCGTGTGTTTAGGGCAACCATTGGGCAAGGAGGAAAAAATATGTATATATACCCGTGTGTGTGTGTGCGTGTATACGAGGGCTGTTCAAAAAGTATCCGACCTTTGGCCAGGAAAAAAAATTATTCACCTGGCGGCTTGAAACCCTAATCCCCTTCAAAGTAGTCTCCTTGGGACTGCACACACTTCTCCCAGCAGTCCTGCCATTGTTGGAAGCATTTCTGGAATGCATTTTTGGGAATGGAGTACACCTGGGGAGGCTCCCCATATGCAGCTCTTCTCAATAGGATGGAGTCAAAGGTTTTTCGTCTCATTAACTCTCCTCCTCTTACTGATTCCCTTCAACCTTTGTCTCTTCGCCGCACTGTTGCTTCTTTATCTCTCTTCTATCGCTACTTCAATGGTCACTGTTCCTCTGAACTGTCTGCTTGCATCCCACCACCTCTACGACGGGCACGTAGTACCCGTCTAGCAACAAACTTTCATCCCTTTTCTGTCCAACTCTCTAATGCAGGAGTTAACCGTTACTCCCAGTCGTTCATTTGTGCAACTGGTCAACTCTGGAACTGTCTCCCTCTGTCTGTATTCCCTACTTCCTATGATCTCAAGTCTTTCAAACGCAGTGTGCCCAGGCATCTCGAAATGAATGGATCTTGAATTTGGCCCTCTTTTGTACTTTTTCTTGGAAGGAACAGTATGTGGGCCCTGGCCTTTGGCTTCTTCTTCCCTGCATTAAAAAAAAAAAAAAAAAAAAGACAGTCACACACACACATACACACACACTACATAACTCCTCTTCTTCAACCCCCACAAGGTCCTGCCAGCAACTCAACAACCCTGGAGGAAGTGAGTTTTCAGAAGTTTGTTGATTTGTATATATTTCCCTGCTTGAATACCTCTATATTCTTCAAATTTTTTTCTTTTTCCAGAAAGTACAACTTCATTATCAGTAACTATGACAAAGACTAGAGGTGATGTTGACATTCCTACAGCAATATAAAAAGTGAAACCCTTACACATTTTACAGATAGACTTTGAATAAAACAAAATAAAACCACTAGCAAGCAAAAATATGTTGGTATGGGTGAGACAGGAACAAATGAGAGTGCATCTGAAGGTATGTTCTTCTCTTTGGTCCAGGTAATAGTCGCGTTGATGTTTTGACAACATCATGAGGAAGAACATAACAGAAAACATCCGTACTTGAAAAGAAATATATATAGGGAAAGGCATTTAGGTACAGGCACACGAAGCGAGTGTTTATTTCTTGTTGTGGTCAAACTATGCACTGCTCGGAGAAGTATTCTACCTTTGACCTCCGTTTGCTCGATAACTATTGGGCTAATCGATTTCCTGTAAAGACAATGATAAAGATCAGTGAATTCTACATATGAACAGTACATAACTGTGGGAACTAGACAACCACACTCACCGGCTTCTCGACGTGAACTGGCAAGGCTCCCGGTAGCATACCACAGGAACCCTCCGATGACGTCATCACTCGTGACTTAGATGTGTGCGTGCGAACACACACTAACACTTTCGTCCTCTCTTCTTAATTTGACAGAAGATTCCAAGGACGAAGCTGGATGGTCTATTTGCGTCTGATGCACACTATGTATCCAATACATAGACTTTTGTTTAATTACTATCAAGACCCAGTCTGTGGCCACATACAGATATGTGATGTCTCTTAAAGTATTCTAAACTTTCTAGTCTCGGCTGACTGCTGCACGCAGTCGCTCGGTCGAAGCACCTTTCTTGGTGAGACAATCAGCCAGTTGTTGTGATGTATCCACCCAGGATACCTCATCAATCTCCCCCCGCTCCAACATGTCCCGCAACACAGCAATATCAATGCGCAATCTCCAGTCTTCTACGCTCTTACAGGAATAAAGGGCGTCCACCAGACTCTTGTTGTCGACGAAACACTTTATTTTGATCTTTCCACATCCAGAAACCTCAAGCAATATGTTGGAGAGATATACAGCAGTTTCAGCACATTCAAGCAGCGCCAACGCCTCAGCAGATAAGGTAGATTTGACGACCCTCCTGATCTTCCTTGTCTGCCAAAATATAGGACATCTTGCCTCACTAGCATCTCGTAGGAAGATCACAAAACTTCCCTGAGATCCATTGCCTACAAGGTTGGCAAATGAGGCATCCGAAAAGCACTCTATATGACAGTCCTCGATCGGCCCCATTCTTGGAATGTATAGCTTCATGTTGTCAGTCTTTACCCTTGAGATCACCTTATTGAGTCTAAGCAAATCCGCTACGGTAGCTCGGTTGCTATTCACGCTCAACTCACACACATCAAAGGCAATATCTGGCCGAGTGTAGGTGGCAATCCAATTGAGTTGTCCAATTAATGCTCGGTACTCCTTTTTCTCAGACTCGGGACAGCTCCCCTGATTTTACTGCTGCACGATGTTTACTCAGCGTGACTGGTTTCAAGGATGAAGCATACTGGAATTGGTCGAGCGTTATGCTGCCATCGATGTTGGAGATGACATTGAGACCAACGTATTTGAAGGCTTTTGATTCTGAACTGCCGATGAGGAATATTTGACTCAACCGATTTATCACTTGCTGTTCAAACTCATGTGTACCAGCCCAAAGGAAGTAGTCGACGTAGATGCATACAATGCCTTCGACTTTGCCACCATTGCCCCAAGAGAACAGCGCTGAATCCAGTGATGATACTTTAGCTCCGAGACTCAACAACTGATCTTTTACGAGCAGATACCAATGCCTAGCAGCATCACAAAGGCCGTAAACAGTTTTCTTTAATCTCCATACCTTACCATTTGCATATTCAGGCGGAGGACGTAAATGAACAACTCTCTCAATGTCATTACCTTGCAGGTAGGCAGCTTTCACGTCCATAGTGTGGCAACCCCACTGGTTGGTGGAGGCCAAAGAAAGTGCCAAACACACTGCTTCCTTTGAACAAGTAGGCGAGTCTTTTCGGAGATCCACTGTGTCTTCCTCAAATCCTTAACAATAGGCTTTCCATTTTTCAGTTTTTCTGTCACAACCCATCGAACCGTTATGGCACCTTGCCCAACATCATCTACTTCCTCATACACATCATTATTCTGCCAATTTGTAATTTCATTTTCCTTAGCACATAATACGGCTTCAGAGTTGAAAAGAACAAGCATTTCTGTGTCATCATCAACCACTTCCCATTCGCTAAGATCCTTCTCCAAATCTATCCAATCAATGCTGCCATCAGAGTCCCTCTTCAAATTATAGCAGTGTTTGTACTTTCCAGTGGCTTTACCTGCCCGACTTATAATCCTTCCAGACACCAACTCTCCACTTTCTGAATGTATTCCCTTATACGTTGACCAACAGAAACTTTGGGAAGCTGATTAATCGGAACAGAAACTGTGGGAGGCTCATCGACTGGGACCACAGCATCATCCGACTTGTCATCTGGTGGATAGTCATTCAACACTTGCGTAGGATCGTCATTAGGCATCTCCTGGACAACATTTTTCTTCTCATCACTGCTGACATCACTTTCAACTGCAGTATCTTGCTCTGGCGCTCGCGCTAGACGACATACGTGCACTCGCACGTATACACCGCCGTGTCTCACCAGAATTTGTTTCCTATCTCTGCCTATTACAATTCCAGGACCGTGCCACTCATGACTGTCATTTCTTTTGTAGAAGACTTCATCTCCATTCTGGATGTCGTTTAGGTCACTCGAACGTACGTTGTGCCGCAGAGCCCTAGCCAAGCGTTCATCTGATTCGGTCTTTATAAACTCTTGTCTAGCTAAATGAAGAGCGTTCAAGTTGTCTCTCACAAATTTCGATGGTGATGAAGGTTCCAAGGCTGGAGGATCATTTGCATACACATTAGGCAGACTAGGGTTTTGACCAAAAACAAGTTGGTTAGGAGAAAAGCCTGAGTAGTTGGTGTGAGTATTTCTTGCCGATACTGCCCATGCCAAGGCCACATCCAATTCACACTGGCTATCAGCCATTACCTTCCTAACAATGTCACCAATGACTGCATTTTGACACTCACAGACTCCGTTGCTCCAAGGACTCTCTGCAGACGTTGTCATGATCTTGATATTGAAGGCCTCTCCCAATGCTCGCATTTCCGCATTATTGAATTCACAGCCATTATCTGTAAGAATTTTTCTAGGTGTGCCAAACACAACAATCCAACTCCGAAATATTCCTTTGATAATGGTGGGCGCACACTTATCTGCGATTACTATCGCATTACAATACCTGGTCGCCAAATCAACAAGGACTAAGAAATAATGCCTTCCCCAAGCTTTTAAATCCATGGCTATGGCTTCATTAAACTTAGACGCCATGGGCAAACTGACTACGGGT
This sequence comes from Birgus latro, assembly GCA_018397915.1. Classification (NCBI taxonomy): domain Eukaryota; kingdom Metazoa; phylum Arthropoda; class Malacostraca; order Decapoda; family Coenobitidae; genus Birgus; species Birgus latro. The sequence goes on from JAGKTI010004194.1 coordinate 6,557, forward strand.
CGGGGCTTGGCTTTCTTAAATCTGCAACAGACTGTACAAGCATCAGATACAGCCTTGACAGCCTGTTCCAGTTTTGAACTTTTAATTCCCGCATCTGTGATCAGTTTAATTAGTTTTGCCGATGTAGGGTGTCCAAATTGCCTGTGAAGCTTCAAAGCAGTTTTTTCTACGTCACCCCCACAAGTTGCCAACATGATTGTTTCACAAAATTTACGATCTAGTCATAAGGAAATTGGAAGTAAGTAATGGCCTGAAGATGAGGACTTTAAATCAATGATAGTTCCACAAATTTTGACCTGGTCACTTCCAAGGTTAATCACCATTTTTGCTTTTTTCATGGAACGTCTACTCAACAGCAAGGGAATATTGCAGTCCACAACATCAGTCACGATGGTAGCACGCATGTTTCCAATGTAGCAGGGCAGAGTAACACATTTGAGGGAAGAAACTGTGACACCATAAGCAAAGGTAAACACTGAGGATGATGCTTCTTCTCTTACAGCATCACATTCATAATCAGTGAGCTCACTTAGATAGCAGTTGATCCATTCAACTCCACATACAGTTGTAGAACACCCTGTGTCTAAAAGAGCACATCCCTTAGATTCTTCTACTAGAGTCTGTGACTTACCTCTACTAGCGGCATCATCCGCATAGCCCATAAACATCGACAGATGCACTGTTTCAGAATTCTCTTCTCGGATGCCGTCGTTTTCGTATGCATCTGGACAGACACGTGCCCAATGAAATCTAGAATCACATACGAAACACTTCGATACCTTTCCGTCAGGCCCAAGTGGGTTCTGCCTCCTGCCGGTGGATGAGCGTTGGGGAATTCTAGCAGATACAGTTGAAAATCGGCCACAACCCCAACGTCGATCACGTTTTGCACCACCCCGCAACATTCTCCGTCCTCGTTGAGTACCTCTAGCATAAAGCGTTTCGTCACCCTCAACTTCGTCACTCCAAAGTACTGGTTCGTTTTTCACCTCCCTGGCAGACACCAATGCCTCGTTCTGCCTGCCAATTTCACCAGCAAAAATCCGATTCAGGGCAGATTTCATATTTTCGTATGTCACCTCAGTTATCGCGGACATCACTAGTTGTCGTTCACTGTCTGAAAGTTTGCATGCAGCTAAGAGCATAAAAGCCATCACAGAATTTGGCAGTTCCATGTCCTGCTTGGTAAATTTAAAGTAAACATGCTCAAATTCTGTCACGAACTCCCGAATGTTCATATCACTGGCTCATCTGAAGTTATACAGCTCAAAAAACGCTGCAAACTGTTGACGTCCTTTGTCCACGAGAAACAAACCGTCTAATTTTTTCAGCAGGGTCTGAACACCATCCTTCTGCTTCAGAACATCTGTTTCAATCTGCGAAGACACCACCCTCGCTCTCCCAGACAATGACAGATGTATAGCTAATGCTTGTTTTTCTGCCGCTAGGTCCGTCAGTTCGCACCAAATGCCAATATCCTTTTTCCAGCTCTCATATGTGGAATCATTTCCCAGTTTTGGAGGCCACTTGGTCGAACACGACGCCATTCTCGAACCACGCTCTGCTACCAGTGTTGGAACTAGACAACCACACTCACCGGCTTCACGACGTGAACTGGCAAGGCTCCCGGTAGCATACCACAGGAACCCTCCGATGACGTCATCACTCGTGACCTAGATGTGTGCGTGCACACACACACTAACAATAACTATGTAATTTATATAATGAAAAGTCCTTGTTACGTAGGGGGGGATTATAACGGTTATTGTCCGCCCATGAGGAAAGTAAATTGCGGCCGCGAGTACCCTGTAGTTTTTTGCGATTTACTCGGAAACTATGAGGCGTATCAAAATACAACGGGTATCAGGAGAAAGATCATGAAATTCTACATAAGATTATGTAATAAAAACATAAGGTGGGCAAGAAAACTTCTGCACTAGAGGTCCCTGGAGAGAGAGAGAGAGAAAAAAATGGCTTTTAGTTTTTGGCTATTTTCTCGAAAACTACAAATCGCATCACAACCAGACACACCTCATTAGAAAGCTAATGAAATTCTCTATCAAAACTTCCAATATATTTCTGTATGATGAAAAACATTCAAATGACAATGTTGGGAAGTGAAATGCATGTTCCAAAATGTTTATTCATGGTGGCCTAATGAACATTTATTCGTCCCCCCCCCAATCAGCTAGAATAAACATCGGCGAATAAGATGATGTGGGTTTCAGGGCAATATTTAGAGGTTTGGGTGGCAAAAATGAGGCAAGAATATGTGTAATTTGTGTCCTGCGGGGCGGCATGGCAGAATGCATAGGCGAGTAAAATCGCGAGCCAAGAAACGTAATAAAACTTACTCGCACGCGAAAGGGTTAACTGAAATCCGCTAAAAAAATTGTACTTAATACTGTATAACTTAATTTAAAAATTAGGTTTCAGAGCTAAAATACGCCAGTGTTAAGAGATATTTCCCCTTCACATCATCAGTGTTTGTATCTCGGTCAGCTGATCAGTGGTTGGCTAATGCTAGCAGTTATTATCGTCAGCACATCTTGACAGACTTCAATTTTGCATAAATATTTATTCTGAGTAAAAAAAAAACGAATCTGCATTGTAATTCGATATTTATTACAAAACAAAAGTCTGTCAAGGCGAGTTGTTAGGCTAGAAACAAAACACTTCTGCTAACTTTAAGAAACTTTTGCTCTGAATCCTGATTTTCTATTAATAATTAAGCACAAATTTTTGACTGAATTTCAAATAATTAGGTGTGCAAACCTATACGGTGATAAAGATTAAAATATTTTCCAATTCATATTGCTGATTCGGTCCAAGATCGAATCGATGATTGCGTGTTTGTATCTCAGTCAGCTGATGAGTGTGGTTGGCTCACCTTGTGGTGTTCCATTCCTTGTTCATTTTCCTCTTTTTTTCCCTCTGCTTCTGATCTTCTATCATAACATCCACATTCTCATCAACAACTGTCTTAACAACCATTCTTAGAGTTGTAGCTAGCAAAATATTGCTCATGTCAATTATTATCACAGTAAGACCTCACTATAACGGACTAATTGGGGCCCAAACTATTCCGAAAATGTGAAATTCTGATAAAAGCAACATCCAGACTCTCCCCTGCTAATCCGGACATTTTCCGACATATCAGATATTAGTCCGGATTGCACCAACGGTTTTTAAACTATTTTCACTACCATTGCAGTACTGTACTGTGTTATACCTTCACTACATTAATCAAATGGTGTAATAATACTGTACTGTGAACTGATAAACATGTCTTTAATTTATCTTATTGTGGTGAACACAGCTGAAGTGGTCAGGCAGTCCGGACTGCTTTTGGCTTTATCGGACTTTTTCCGATATACTGTATAGGAATTTAGTCTGGTAGCTCCTCAAGTCCAATAAAGGCGAATTCCGGTCTATTGAAGTCCGTTGTATCGAGGTTTTACTGTATTGTTATTGTGCCATTATTATTTTACATACTGTGTATGTTAGTTATGTTGGTATAGGTAGCCTACATTCCAGAATGCTTTAGAATATCGAAATAATTGCCGGACAATATTGGAGACTTTGGACAAAGTATTGTAATAGTCTGGGGAATGGTATGTGGGGCCCTACTTCTGCGAGTCCGACTTTTGCCATTCCCGGACTGGTCTCCCACCCCCTTTAGTCCGGGAAATCGAGGGTCGTGTATACTTGTATATAATCCATCCATCCATCATCCAATCCTATGTTGCCCCATGAGGAGCATAGGAGCCTGGAGCTAAGCAGATTGGTCCTGACATTTAAGATGAGAATGACCAGCCTTACTCATCCCTGAATGGCATTATGTGAGCAATAAACCCAAAAAATCTCTTGGATATAAACCTTCACCGGCTCAATCTGACTGGAGTGCCGTAATTACCCACTAAACCACCCGGCACCAAAATTTGGTTATATGGTTACCACCCAGCATAGTAAATGGTTTCCTGGCATACAGGAAACCATTTGACTTGTCACTCAGTATATGAATTCTAGATATATGACAACTGATTAGATTAAGTATGATATTCCTGGACTGGGAAAGTATCTCAGTGTAATATCCCCTTCAGTCAAGAATTTTTGGTTCTTATTCTGGCTAATGTCCATATTGTTCAGCTCAGATAAGATGCTCATGGACTGTAAGAGTTAACATTTAAAAGCACCTCAGAAACAGCTATCTGAGTTCAACTGATATGAAACAGAGTACATCATAATAAATAACTCACCATCTTTAGCTGGGACAGTGGTTACTGCAGGTGCAACATCTGATGCCCATGATGACTTTTTAGGTCTTATTGTTCTGTTCAGAGAGAATACAAAGAGAGTAATTTGCAGTTCCTATCACTGCTAAATAATGATGTGCATATCTTTAAAATTATAACATCACTTCACATTACAGACATAAGAAAAAAAAAATGGGAAGGTAAAATCTTGAAACACATACAGTACATATAAATAAGAGACTAAAATTAGAACTGTGACCTGAATGTCCACAAAATCATTCACATATCACCCTCTGTGTTCAGTGGAAAAACCAGTCAGACACCAACACATCCAGAATTACGTACTGTATAGAACAGTATTCAATTCTTGACTCCACAACCAAAAACTGTTAGGATGAGAAAGCAGATGGGAATCGTTTTGTTTCGTTTTTGAAGGCTCCAACATGCTTGCATGTGTCGGCCTTGGTCACCTAATGGCGGCTCTCCACGCTGCTCGATCTCTGGCAGCCTCCCTATTCAGTCCCTTAACCCTTAAGTCACATTTAATGACCTCGTCCCATGTCTTTCTCGGTCTACCCCTCCCAACCCCTCCCCCAATATTAACACTTCTCACCCTCTGTACCCAATTATCATCCCCCATCCTCTCCACATGTCCAAACCACCTCAGCCTACCTCTCCTCATCACAACACCAATACACTCCAGTCCCATCCTACCTCTCAACTCTTCTATCGTAAACCCAGCCACCCCAGGCCTTGCACGCAGGGACGCACTGCACATCCACCTAATCATTGTCATTTCTGTACGTTTAAACTTGCGAATATCTTCTTCCTTTACTGCCCAGGTCTCACTACCATACAGCATCACACTCCTAACACATGCTGCATACAAAGACCCCTTAGCACGTAAGGAGAGTCCTCTCAATGTCAGGAGAGGCAACAGCTCCCTGAACTTCTTCCAACCACTTCTCACTCTAACAACCGAGCTAACTCCAGCCCCACCTCCGGCACATAACATGTCTCCCAGATAAGACAACTCCTCCACACACTCAAGAGACTCACCTGCAAGTTCAACCCTCTCACGCCTAACAATCTCCACCTGCTCTCCCCGACACACCGCACACATGAAATCAGCATTATCTCGCAGTCTACCTCTAATACCACTACATCTCTTGTGCACCCACTTATCACAAACACTGCACAAGATGGAATTACTTCCCACACCCTTGTGGCAAACTGCACATGGCCACTCTCCCTCTCCTCTGATTGTACCACCACCAACCCTAGATATCATCACTTTTGTTCTATCTGCATTTACCCTTAAGCCCTTGTGCCCCATACCATCTCTCCACTTCTTAAATCTTTCCTCAGCCTCCCCTTCATTCTCAGCAATCAACACCAAATCATCAGCATACAACATCTCCCATGGGAGTCCATCTCTGAAGTCACGTGAGAGGGCTTCAAGCACCATGATAAACAACAAGGGACTCAAAACTGACCCCTGATGCACACCAACATTCACGGGAAACTCATCACTCAAAGCTCCATTCACCCTTACCTGAGTGTGAGCACCCACGTACATGGCCATAACCACCCTAACCAGCCACTCTTCCAACCCTAGCTTTCTCATTGCCCACTTCACCACCTCTCTAGGGACTCTGTCAAAGGCCTTTTCCAAATCAACAAAAACAAAATACAATTCCCTTTTCTTGCCAATATATTTTTCCTGAAGCTGTCGAACAATGAATATGGCATCAGTGGTCCCCCTGCCTGGCATAAACCCAAACTGCATCTCATTGATATTCACTCTTTCTCTAATCATACCTTCTAGAACTCTCTCCATTACTTTCATTATCTGATCTAAGAGCTTTATACCTCTGTAATTTCCCCTTTCCAGGGCATCACCCTTCCCTTTGTACACATTTACAATTACACTCTTCAGCCAATCATCTGGGACAACACACTCATATATAATC
>JAGKTI010004194.1:41036-52010 GCA_018397915.1 Birgus latro
GAGCACCCACGTACATGGCCATAACCACCCTAACCAGCCACTCTTCCAACCCTAGCTTTCTCATTGCCCACTTCACCACCTCTCTAGGGACTCTGTCAAAGGCCTTTTCCAAATAAAAAAAAACAAAATACAATTCCCTTTTCTTTCCAATATATTTTTCCTGAAGCTGTCGAACAATGAATATGGCATCAGTGGTCCCCCTGCCTGGCATAAACCCAAACTGCATCTCATCGATATTCACTCTTTCTCTAATCATACCTTCTAGACCTCTCTCCATTACTTTCATTATCTGATCTAAGAGCTTTATACCTCAATAATCTCCCTATTATTCGGACACCCAATATTCGAACATCGTGGGCTGTCCACCCCAAAAAATGCCCAAAAATTTGAAAAAATTCGGAAAAAAATCCGATTTTCTTGCACCGCGTCAGTTTGAATTTCCCGCGCGCGCCAATCAGCTGTGTTTACGCACGTGGTGCCTGTCTGTCCGTCCCATTTCCCACTCTGCTCCTGGCTCATGAACACGCTCCGACAATGGCGGCCCAAGTCCTTGCTTTTGTGGTGATACCCTACCTCCTGAAGGGTCTGATGCTGCTCTTTACCTTCTTCATCATGTGTGATGATGGCCCTGCCTCCTGAGAAGAGGAAGAAAGTGGTTCTGACTCTGAAGAAGAAGAGGGAAGGGTATTGGATGTGGACGCCGGGTGGCCGACATCAAGGATTCGTCGTGAATTCAATCTCCCTCTCTCCACCTTCTTTGATATCAAGAAGTCCCGAGACAAACTACAGCAGTACACGGCTGATTTTGCTTCGAAGACCAAACGAAACGTGGAGAGGAAGGTGATGTTTAGTCCTAAGTATGCAGACATCGACCGATCCACGCTGATTTGGTATCAACAACAACAAGCTGCTGGTGTGTTAGAACGTGGAACGGAGCTGAAAGCTGCTGCTGAGAAGTTCGCAGGGCTCCAGGACTTGCCACTAGACCACACGGGAATTTACTGTCATGTACAGTGCAGTGAAGTGATGTGATCCCAGTTATGCAAAAAAAATGTTGTGGAAAGTGTTGGTGAGAAGTGCTGGTGATTGTCAATTGCAAAGGTGTGTGTGGTGCAATTTCTTCATGTCAAAGTCTGAGATGATAGTGCGAGTTATACAGTAAACCCTTCATAAGCCGAACTATATGGGGCTGTACCCTGGTTCGAATTACCGAATTTTCCGGCTTACCGAATTTTCCGGCTTACCGAATTTTCACCCCCCCAAATTGCTAAATTACCGAATTATCAACCCCAAAGATTGCTAAGACAATACCTATTACTTGTCCTTTCAACACTAAATTAAAGAAGCATATATAAATAAATTAGTTATGACAAAAAACAATACAGTGCATTTAATATACATTTAACCCCTTCAGTGCTGGGTGTATTTTCATTTTGTTCTTGCTGCCACCAGACAATTTTAGTCAGTGTAGGTTGGATCTGTGGAAGTGCACGGGGTTGGTACAGCCTTCGTTAGCCCCTTCACTATGTGAGTCCAGTCCCGAGTGCCATAAAATCGGCTGGAGGAAGCGTAAATAAAGTAGAAATAGACGTCACAGTACTGAAGTGGTTATTTGGTAGTATTCACAGAGGCAGTACAGACTGTCAGTAACGTGTGTTGGAGATGGATTTTCACCCCCCCCAAATTCCAATAACAATACTTATTACTTGTCTTCTTAACACTAAAGTAAAGGAGAATACTAAAATGTATAAATTAATAAAGAAAGACAAAAAAGAAAGAATTCAATGCACATAATTTGCCTTTCGTCAGAGGCAAAAGATCGTCGGCAGTTTTTGTTTTGTTTTGGAGACGGAGGTGGTGGTGGTGGTTTAACTCACACTTGAATGTAAATTCTAAAAAGTACCCAGTATTTATTTCACTCTATATTAAGAACTAAACTTAAATGTAATCACTATAATAGACTGCAGTGTAACATCTTTCATTAGAAGCAGTAGATTCTTTGGCAGTTTGTTTTGTTTTGGAGACGGAGGTGGTGGAGGTGGTTGAGTTCATACTGTAACGTAAATTCTAAACAGTACCCAAAATTTATTTCACTCTATATTAAGAACTAAACTTAAATGTATTCACTGTAATAGACTGCAATGTAACACCTTTCGTTAGAAGCAGTAGATTCTTCGAAGTTCGGCAGTTGCAGTTTGTTTTGTTTTGGAGATAGCGTTGGTGGAGGTGGGTTAGTTCATAATTTAATGTAAATTCTAAACAGTACCCAGTATTTATTTCACTCTATATTAAGAACTAAACTTAAATGTAATCACTGTAACAGACTGCAATGTAACACTTTCAGTAATAATAGAATTGAACTTTAATCATGATCACTACACTGTCACACGCGCACATTTTTTTTTTTTAGCTTCATTCCTTTACAACAAGAGGTGCCAGTATCACTTATTTTAAGCTATGAACCTTCCATGGCAAGGCAGAAGCCAAACGGAGAGCAATGTTCAGCACTAAATGACAGTAATAATGGCGCAACTACCGTCTCCAAAAGCAAGCAGCAGACTGGCGCCACGAGTCCGCTTGGCGCCATTTCTCCCCCTACTTTCGCATTTCGGCCTACTTTCATACATGGTCTCGGCCTGAGTTCGGCTAACTGAAGATTCCGGCATCTAAAGTTCGGCTTATGGAAGGTTTACTGTACATCAGGACGGAGGCTTCTTTTTCGTAAGTACCCTAACTTCATCAAAATTCCTTGTTTTGTTCTTTCCACATCATTAATCTCATGCATAAACTGTGTGCAAGATGATTTCCATAATGATTTTCATATCTAACCTGATTTCAGCATGCTGTAAATGTGTTAAAAAATTTCCCTAAATGTTAATCATAATTTCTTGCTTTCAATTTAATTTTTTCATGCATGGTTTTAAGTGCACCAGCTATGAAAAAGGTGAATGCCAGTGAATTTCATGTCCGGTCATAACCTAACCTAACATATGTGTTAATCATAATTTCTTGCTTTTAATTTAATTTTTTTCATGCATGGTTTTAAGTGCACCAGCTATGAAAAAGGTGAATGCCAGTGAATTTCATGTCCGGTCATAACCTAACCTAACCTAATATTGTGTTAATCATAATTTCCTGCTTTTAATTTAATTTTTTCATGCATGGTTTTAAGTGCACCAGCTATGAAAAAGGTGAATGAGAGTGAATTTCATGTCCAGTCATAACCTAACCTAACCTAACATTGTGTTAATCATAATTTCCTGCTATTAATTTAAATCTTTCATGCATGGTTTTAAGTGCACCAGCTATGAAAAAGGTGAATGCCTTTGATTATTGTGCAAGATGATTACCATAAAGATTTTCATGTCTAATCTGTTTTCAGCATGCTGTAAATGTGTTAAAAAGTTTCCCTAAATGTTAATCATAATTTCCTGCTTTCAATTTAATTTTTTCATGCATGGTTTTTAAGTGCACCAGCTATGAAAAAGGTGAATGCCAGTGAATTTCATGTCCGGTCATAACCTAACCTAACCTAACCTAACCTAACCATTTTTCTGGTAACAATTTACATCATTTACTGTATTTGATGCTTTGTATCCAATAATTTAGTGCATAAAATGTGCGAAAAGATGATTTCCATGTCCGATACTTACTTATACTATGCTGGCAAGTTCTGACCACCTATGCCTCACTCACCTCTAAATCATCATTTTTTGGTTAAAATTCAATTAATTCATGCTTTGTGTGCAATACTTATGTGAAAAGGGACCTAAATAAGTGCTATACATGTCTGGTAGGGAGGTAGGAAGGTAGTTTTGTGATTTAGGTTAGGTTAGGTTAGGGTCATGAATGACCAGTGCTGGAGCTTCAGGGCCCAATATTCGGACAAGACCAATAATTGAACATGCCTTTGGCTCTATCGCATCGAATAATGGGGATATTACTGTATATATATAAACTACATAAATATATAAAATACACCAAGCCCTCGTTTTTCGACTGATCGTTATTCGACAATTCGATGTTTTGACATTTATAAATCTATACCCTATTTTCTGCTCGACATGGTTATCCCCACCATTTTGACAATTAAAACTGCGTGCCGCCATACATACCAGCACGAGCAGCCCAGTCTCCAGCATTCTGCCCTGCTCACTGGTTGCTATTTAATCCATCTGCATTTCTATTTGGCCTCGTGGAATACTACAGCACTACCATGGCTCCACCCCTGACCCTAACACAGTAATCCCTTTAAGATCCGGACGTCTAATTCCCAGACACCCCAAGTCCCACACATTTTGGGTTAGGGTCCAAAAATGCCCCCCCCCCAAAAAAAAAGCCGTTATGTGTTCATACCTACTCTAAATTTGCCGCGCGGTGACGAACAACTGTGTTTGGGCAAGTAGTTCCGGCGACATATGCTAGAGCGCCCCTGCATCCTCCCCACTTCTCACCTACCTACCGTCGTGACCACAAGCTCATCGCCATGGTTGCCCAAGTGCTTGTTTTTGTGAATAAACAGTGAATAAACTGCAATACCTCGCCACTAGACCAAATGGGAATTTACAGTTTTGTGCAGTGTTAAGAAATTAGAGTTCAGAGTGCAAAGTATTAAGTGTTGAGTGCAACACTGGCATGTTGCAACTGGCACTGTGCAAGTAAGAACAGAATGTGCAGTGTTAAACAATTATAATTCACAGCGCAAAGAATTAAGTGCAGCACAACACTGGATTATTGTACGTGCTTCAAATGCACCTTCACCACTGTCAGAGCCGTAGTGGAGGCGGGTTAATCTTCACGACAGCCAAGAACATGCCGTAAGTACCCTATACACTGCTAAATGTTTTCCATCCTCACTTCCAATTTCTTATTCTCTATCGTTTAATTTCGTTTTTGAAGGCTCCAACATGCTTGCATGAGTCGACCTTGGTCATCTAATGGCGGCTCTCCACGCTGCTCGATCCCTGGCAGCCTCCCTGTTCAGTCCCTTAACCCTTAACCCCTTCATTACCGCGCCTCCCACCCCCAGCCGCCCCGCTCTCCCTCCGTCAAACTGAATTCCTGGAAGTTCATGCGTGTGCGTGGGGGGGTGATCGTTTATCATAAGTGCGCTGTTTTTCGTTTTATATTACTTTTATATTCTCAAGTACATGCTAACCACGAGGTACACTGTGCATGATTTGAAATACATTTCCTATAGTAGTATACGTGTAGGGATATATATACTTTACTAAACTTTCATTGTTCCTATAAATATAGACTTTACAGACATAAAAAGGTATATACAGTACTCATATGTTGCTCCTCGTGGCGTTGATACACTGCAGGATGTAAGTTGGGAAAGTCCAGGTGAAGTGTAGGTAGTGGAGGTGGCCTTTGATCCGCAAACGGATCCGACAAGAGGGTGAAGGCAGGTCCTCAGGGACTCTGCAACAATGGCGAGCCTACAGGGCTGGGATTTGAGCAATTATCTATCTCGCTTTCATCACTTGTACTCTCGCTATCACTGCCGTTTTCCGGTATATAATCATCGTCTGACTCACTCACTGATGTCTGATTGAGTTTCACTCGTCAGACTCATCTAACTCACTAGCAAGCTTTGTATCAAATTCGTCATCAGTATCAGATAACGCCATGATTAACACAAAAACAGCCAAAAAAAAACACACAGAGTCACAGCATGCAGCTTGGGGGATACTGAGGGGTTGCGGGTGAGAACTGGCTGCTGGTTGGTTGTGGGGCCTAGGAGGGTGGTTGTCATGGTAACCAAGTGCTGATATGCCTAGTGCAACTATTTTTTTCTGTTTATATCATACCATATAGGTCTATATATATGCCCAAAACATTTGAAATAATAAATCATATCCAAAATACCCAAATGATGTCAATCATGGCCTGGCATGGACTCTCATATGGCCATGGCATGGCCATGACAAAGAGAATGACGTCAGAGTCAAGTTGCCAGTTCTTACAACCCAAGTCTCTCTAGTAATCCCAAAACCAACACTCCTACCCTCCTATACCTCCCTATGCTTATCAGGTTTACCACTGTAAACCTTACAATTATCGGTTCCTCGCCAGAACTTTTTCTAGGTTTACAAGCGTAAACCTTATCGATTTCGGTAATGAAGAGGTTAAGTCACAATTAATGACCTCGTCCCATGTCTTTCTCGGTCTACCCCTCCCAACCCCTCCCCCAATATTAACACCTCTCACTCTCTGTACCCAATTATCATCCCCCATCCTCTCCACATGTCCAAACCACCTCAGCCTACCTCTCCTCATCGCAACACCAATACACTCCAGTCCCATCCTACCTCTCAACTCTTCCATCGTAAACCCAGCCCCCCCAGGCCTTGCACGCAGGGACGCACTGCACATCCACCTAATCATTGTCATTTCTGTACGTTTAAACCTGCGAATATCCTCTTCCTTTACTGCCCAGGTCTCACTACCAAACAGCATCACACTCCTAACACATGCTGCATACAAAGATCCCTTAGCACGTAAGGAGAGTCCTCTCAATGTCAGGAGAGGCAACAGCTCCCTGAACTTCTTCTAACCACTTCTCACCCTAGCAACCGTGCTAACTCCAGCCCTACCTCCAGCATATAACATGTCTCCCAAATAACGAAACTCCTCCACACACTCAAGAGACTTACCTGCAAGTTCAACCCTCTCACGCCTAACAATCTTCACCTGCTCTTCCCGACACGCCGCACACATGAAATCAGCATCATCTCGCAGTCTACCTCTAATACCACTACATCTCTTGTGCACCCACTTATCACAGACACTACACAAGATGGAATTACTTCCCACACCCTTGTGGCAAACTGCACATGGCCACTCTCCCCCTCCTCTGATTGTACCACCACCAACCCTAGATATCATCACTTTTGTTTTATCTGCATTTACCCTTAAGCCCTTGTACCCCATACCATCTCTCCACTTCTAACATCTTTCCTCCGCCTCCTTCTCTGCAATCAACACCAAAATCATCAGCATACAGCATCTCCCATGGGAGTCCATCTCTGAAGTCACGTGAGAGGGCTTCAAGCACCATGATAAACAACAAGGGACTCAAAACTGACCCCTGATGCACACCAACATTCACGGAAAACTCATCACTCAAAGCTCCATTCACTCTTACCTGGGTGCGAGAACCCATGTACATGGCCATAACCACCCTAACCAGCCACTCTTCCAACCCTAGCTTCTCATTGCCCACTTCACCACCTCTCTAGGGACTCTGTCAAAGGCCTTTTCCAAATCAACAAAAACAAAATACAATTTCCTTTTCTTTCCAATATATTTTTCCTGAAGCTGTCAAACAATGAATATGGCATCAGTGGTCCCCCTGCCTGGCATAAACCCAAACAGCATCTCATCGATATTCACTCTTTCTCTAATCATACCTTCTAGAACTCTCTCCATTACTTTCATTATCTGATCTAAGACCTTTATACCTCTGTAATTTCCCCTTTCCAGGGCATCATCCTTTCCTTTGTACACATTTACAATTACACTCTTCAGCCAGTCATCTGGGACAACACACTCATATATAATCATATTTATCAGGTCAGTGACTAACCTCACCCCAGTATCTCCTGAGGCCTTCAACATTTCGGCAGTCAACACAGACACACCTGCCGCCTTCCCCACCTGCATCCTGCCTATTGCCTCACTCACAGTAGCAGCGTCAATCAAAGGCCAAGGGTCAAACACTGGATCAGCTGGCTCCAAACCTTCCCTATCCCAATCAAACTCCTCATTCAACAATCAGCTATAATGCTCCCTCCATGCATCTTTAATATCCTCACTGTTCACCACTACCCTTCCATCATCATTCTTCACACACTGCTCACCTACAATGTCCGGATTATCCCTCTTCACCTGATTTGCCACCCTAAAAATCATATTTTTCCTTTCTCCATGATTTAGATTATCAAGTAAAAGTCTCTGTGACTCAGACTTCGCCCTGTATACCTCTCTTCTAGCCCTGCGCTTGGCAGCCAAGTACTCCTCCCTGTTACCACCATTCTTCCATTCCCGGAAAAGCCTTCTTTCCTCCTTAACTGCAGCTTCTACACCCTCATCCCACCACCAAGTTACTTTATGTCTTGGTGGGCCCCCTGTCCAACCACATATTGCATCGGTAACTCTCAAGAGGTTGTTCTTAAGGGCTCTATACTGTTCATTAACACCTCTATCTACGGCTTCCTGTTCAGCCACCACTCTCCTCATCTCACTATAAAAGGCATCCCTTACTGATTGGTTTCCTAGCTTCCATATTTTCCTCCTAGGTACATATGTCCTCCTCCTCATCACTCGTTCCTTAAGCACCATGTCACAAATCAACAGTTTGTGCTGCTGCACACACTCCTCGCTTCCTATAACTTTAACATCCCTCACTAATCACCTATCAGCCCTCCTGACCAGAAAATAATCTATCTGACTACTATTTCCCCCGGACTCGTACTTAATAAACCGTCTGATTCTTTTCCTAAAATGTGTGTTGCACACAATCATGTCCACAGCCTCCCCAAACTCAAGTATTCTTTCCCCTTCCGCATTCCTCACACCATATGCACATCCTCCATGGACTCCTTCATAACCTTGAGCTGCTTCACCAACATGACCATTTAAATCCCCTCCCAGAACCACTACCTCATCATCACCCATACCACTCACTACACGTATTAAATCATCCCAAAATCTATCCTTCTCTGCGTCATCCAATCCCATTGACATTGAGTGATGAGTTTCCCGTGAATGTTGGTGTGCATCAGGGGTCAGTTTTGAGTCCCTTGTTGTTTATCATGGTGCTTGAAGCCCTCTCACGTGACTTCAGAGATGGACTCCCATGGGAGATGTTGTATGCTGATGATTTGGTGCTGATTGCTGAGAATGAAGGGGAGGCTGAGGAAAGATTTAAGAAGTGGAGAGATGGTATGGGGCACAAGGGCTTAAGGGTAAATGCAGATAAAACAAAAGTGATGATATCTAGGGTTGGTGGCGGTACAATCAGAGGAGAGGGAGAGTGGCCATGTGCAGTTTGCCACAAAGGTGTGGGAAGTAATTCCATCTTGTGCAATGTCTGTGATAAGTGGGTGCACAAGAGATGTAGTGGTATTAGAGGTAGACTGCGAGATAATGCTGATTTCATGTGTGCGGTGTGTCGGGGAGAGCAGGAGGAGATTGTTAGGCGTGAGAGGGTTGAACTTGCAGGTGAGTCTCTTGAGTGTGTGGAGGAGTTTTGTTATTTGGGAGACATGTTAGGTGCCGGAGGTGGGGCTGGAGTTAGCTCGGTTGCTAGAGTGAGAAGTGGTTGGAAGAAGTTCAGGGAGCTGTTGCCTCTCCTGACATTGAGAGGACTCTCCTTACGTGCTAAGGGGTCTTTGTATGCAGCATGTGTTAGGAGTGTGATGCTGTATGGTAGTGAGACCTGGGCAGTAAAGGAAGAAGATATTCGCAGGTTCAAACGTACAGAAATGACAATGATTAGGTGGATGTGCAGTGCGTCCCTGCGTGCAAGGCCTGGGCTTACGATAGAAGAGTTGAGAGGTAGGATGGGACTGGAGTGTATTGGTGTTGTGATGAGGAGAGGCAGGCTGAGGTGGTTTGGACATGTGGAGAGGATGGGAGAGGATAATTGGGTACAGAGGGTGAGAGGTGTTAATATTGGGGGAGGGGTTGGGAGGGGTAGACCGAGAAAGACATGGGATGAGGTCATTAAATGTGACTTAAGGGTTAAGGGACTGAATAGGGAGGCTGCCAGAGATCGAGCAGCGTGGAGAGCCGCCATGAGGTGACCAAGGCCGACACATGCAAGCATGTTGGAGCCTTCAAAAATGAGCGATGAGCGATTTATAAACGTCTTGGAACTGCGACGTCCGTCATTTGCACAATTCTCAAGTTTCACGGATGATCTTTGGTAGGCATATGAGGGAGACCTTCTACCCGCCAGCAGGCAATGACACTGCCTGGCCCCGCGTGACACCCCCCCCATGCCATCTTCTCGGCAACTCACCTGTTAGCAGTGACCTGACATGTAAAGACATGTCGCGCCACGGTCTCTCCAACGATGAAATTCAAGGCGAAAGTGATTCCTAATGTGGAGGAGTAAGATTAGGAGGTGCCAGAGGAAGAAACGAGCAGAAGCGATGAAGAGGTAACGTCGCCAAGAAAGGTGCGGTATGTTGACGTGTTTGGTGAGTGAAACAACACTTATATCGCCTATATTATTGTGTGAAAACAAATATATTCTTGTACTACATATAAATTCGTACCAAATAAATAAATATCTACCTATTCTGAGTGGCTCGGAATAGTTACCCCTCCCAAAGAAAATGTCTTCTCTGCAACCAGGCTCTAGAGAAGACGGTACCAGGTGGGGGGAAAGGTTACCTGTACGGGGCACTTCTAAGCTAAGGTGAGCATCTTCTCTCTGAATTATCGATGATTCTCATAAAAAGTGGAGGTTTTAGCAGCAGCAGCAGCAAAAAAAAAAAAATAATAATAATAATAAAAATTCATGGGGGGGGGGGGCTGAAGAATCTGCCAGGATGTGGCGGGTTAATATTGTGAAGCAGGTATAGAGTAATTTCTCATTTATCCGGACATAATACAACCAAAGGGATGCCCAGGCAGTGGCAATATCCAGATAATGAACACTATTCCCCTGCCACACCCAGACCTGGCTGTACCCATACCCAACCTCCAACCTATACATAACCTATTTGTACAATACCTATGCTTAATTTGGCAGTGTTTTCCAGTCCTTCAGGCATATTTAAACATCAAAACACACTACAAAATATCCAAAGTAATGTAAACTGTACATACAGTCATGTATAGGTTGGGTGTTTTTTGGTTTTCAATGTTTATTCATGGTCTTCTTGGTGTTTAGAATTACTTTGGATAGTCCTATGTGTGTTTGATGTCTAAATATGGCAGATTTACCTGAAAATG